>OVAN01009650.1:0-16682 GCA_900406275.1 Anastatica hierochuntica | reverse complement strand
CAACTTTTATTGATTAAAACTTTGATATCCTCAAACTATGAAAACTAGCTAGCTTATATAGAAGAAAAAAAACCCTAATACTACTTGTTGTTGTCGAAAATTCTAGTCATAAAAGGATTGGAATTTTCGACCTCCTTATTCTAATTGGGCTTAATTTTAGACCCAAATTAAATGCCTAAATCTAAAACTTAAATAAAAAGCCTTATATTAAATTAACTAAACCAAGTGTATTTCAGCATAATTAATAAACTTGGTTAACTCCGGTTCTGCTCCATGATCTTCAATTTGAATTGGTTCAGAATAAACCATTAAGGCAATTTGATCTTGAAGCTTCTTTGTCTTAGATCTCGTAACTGGACCTTTGGATAGAACGAATGGATCAGATCCTTCTTCTATCTCTTTTGTCGAATCTAGCAGCTCATTGTCCAAGCTCTCCTCGTCTTCACTATCACTCAGCTCTAGTTCAATCTCTGAAGCATTCTGTATTGCATCAGAACTGCTGGATGTCCGTTCTTGGCCTCCTTTGAATGCACGGGCCTAAGTGGCTCATGCACAAATCGATCTCAAACAATGTAGGTCGTGTGATCCGAGCTAAACTTTGCTTCATCTAAACATTCCAAGTGCAATATCTCACACAACTCACCAATAGTCAAAGAGAAAGTAATACCTCTAGCCGAGAAATTGAGAACTCCATCTTGAGCCTTTGCTCGTTTTTCGTTGGGATATGAGAGCTCAACCGTGCTAAGGAACTCCTTGGTAAGATACTCATACACCGGAAAAGAAATCTCTACAAAAGCTATCGACTTTAAAACTTCCAACAACCAATTGACATCTCTTGTCAATCCTAGAGCGTCAAGTGTTGGGAGGTGGATCTTCAATGGAGCTTGAACATTTATGGTTGCAAGGGTTGTCCCATAATCGAAACTTGGATCCATATTTGGTCCAACAACTCTTCTTCTCAGTTTCGAAGGTGCCAACACCGTGAGCTTAAGTCCTTGAGCTCTTGACTTTCTTTGCTTCTATGGTGGTGAAGACTTGGGCACATCATTGATTATTTGAGAAACCAGAACAAAAACCATATCTTCTCCTTGTGTCTCTTCTCCATTCTCATTCGATTCATCACTCATAGTAGCTTCACTCTCACTAGCTATATCCTTTCCATGCTTCTTTGTGACCTTCTTTGAATTCTCCTTGGTAGATGTTTTCAAATTCTTCGTTTTTCTAGGTTTAGAAGGATTGCTTGTTTCTTGAATCTGTAGAGTTTTTTCCTTTCAGATAGTTATCCTTGTTGATTTCCTCACAATCTCCTCATTTTCCATTGTTGAATGTCCTACAAAATCAAAAACTTAAAGAGACAATTAGTCTCTTGAAAATTTCAAAGAGAATTCATATATGTTCTTAGGAATTTTGTAATAGCAAAGAAACATCTAAATGATATGAGAAACAAATCAAAAGCATCAAACAAGCAAGAACTCAAATTTCTTAAAAATTCAAAGTCATTTTCGGATTCATTACACTTAGCCAATAATCATCACCAAAAATTTCAATTTTGTGGTCAAATGATGCAAAATAACTAGCATATCCTAGTTATACATAAAGAAATGGCTCAGAACAAGCAAATTTAAGCTCAAATTTTTTGGATTTTTAAGGTTCCCAAAGTTCAAAAATTTGAAATTTTAAAATCTAAGAGAAACAAGCCATTTAACATGTTCTACGTGTAATCCATGAACCCAACAAGTTTTCTAAAAGAAATCCCTAAGAATCAAGTTAAGAAAAACCTAAATATAAGAAATTCATAAAATCCTAAACCTTGTAACTTTGAGATAATGAGAGTTTAAGAACATACCTTGATGCTTGAATGAAGAAAGGAACAAGATTATTCAATTGAAATAAACCAAACTTTAGTAAATGAACTAAGGATTCAAGGTTTTGAGATTTTATTCTTAGGGTTCTAAAACTTACTCAAGAGAAAGAGATGAAGTTTTAAGAGTTTTAAATCCAAAGATACTAAAGTGAAAACCAACTCTTGTTTTTCCTTCCCTATTTTCGAAATTGGTTTAGTATATACTAGGGGAAATTGGTTTATTTTGCTAAAAATTGGGTTTTGGAAACAAAAATTAAAAGTTGGGGTTTCTTACCTCCCGGACCGGTTGGGGACTTGTTTTTGGCATGAACCGGTCGTGCGTGTTGCGCCAGCTGGTCGGAGGATTGCGGACGAGGCACGGAAGCCTTGTGACCGGCCGCGCGCGTGACCTTGGCGAAAGCCGGTGCTGGAACTAACACCAGCCGGTCGTGGACTTCAGTTGGTGCATGTGATCGAGGTACGTCACCCTTGATACTGACCGCGATGCCTTGTTTGGCACATACCGGTCGTGAGCTTCTCGATGGCCGATCGGGACGTGTTCTTGGCCGTTTTGTGTTTTCCTTCTTCGTTTCGCGTTCTGATCGCTCGTTTTGAATTTCGGTCGGTCGGTCGGTTAGTGTTCTAGGATGTTTTTTTTGATACCGAAATTCTTTTAGACATTTTTTATTGTTAATAGTCTCGAAAGAATTGAAGATACAGTTAATTGGACGTTCTTGAGATCTTGAAACTTCTTTTTGACCGAATTAGAAATGTATTTGGATAGTTGGTCGTTGTTCCTCGGATATTTAATGTTACTTGATGAATTTTCTGTAAGGCAACCTGATTCTTATCTGCAAATGGCACTTTTGGCTTAGCCAAGCTCATTCGGTAGCCAGCAAAGACGTAATGTTAGCCAAAAATTAAAATTTGTAAAATCAAAATTCTAACCGGGTTGTTTTGTTTTTAAAAGTCACTTTGCTCTGGCATCTTTGATGGTTTGAGTTGATTTGCTTGGCGGGTACTGGAAATCTCTATGTTTCCTTTTATTAAGAAACTTGATCCTTCAGGCAACTCTTGATTTTGACCGTTCCAAGGTCGGTTTCTCACGGACATCTCACCTAACATATAGTGTTAGTTTATAAAAAATAAAGTTCGAGGTTTGTTTTCTTTTTTTGGTATTGTTTATGACTGTCCGGGGTAGCTCTCAGTTCTTCAGTATGATCAAATGATAGAATTTCTCAAGCTTATTTTCTTGGTCCTTCATGATATCATCACTTTGTTCCAAGAATTTTTTATTTGAAGACTTAGCTTGATTGGCGGTCTTTAACATCCTTCTCCAGTACTAAATGAATGTTTGGAATGGTATGGCTTAGACGATTTGGATCCACTTTCATTCCTAAATTGAAAAACTAATTTTGAAGCATTCTGCTCATGACACCATTCGACTACAATGCTGTGGCACACTCCAATATTTTGTCCGTCGTCACCTAGTCACAGCAACTTTCAGGTTTGTTCTTGAGTCCGAATTTTTTTTTGTTTTTTCTTGATTTTCTATAATCCTGCAAAAATAAAACTAACTATAAAACATCTAAAGAAGTCCTAAAAAATTAAAAATAAAATTTAAAACCATGTGGGTTTCCTCCCACAAAGCGCTTGTTTTGAGTTTTTAGCTTGACTCGTTTCACTTTTTAGGCGTGATCGGTTTCCACTAAAGGAATTGTGGTTCCTTTAGCTTCTTGAGTCTTTGGAATTGGTGGTTTAGAGGGTAATTTGAGATCATCAAGCATGTCTCCAAGAGCTTCATAAATCACAATTGCCTTCGGGAAAAGCTTAAGAGTTTGTCGAGCTTCTTTTTGTAAATTTCATCGTTCTTCACATCAAGACCCATAGGGATTCGGATCTTTACTTTAGCATAGGATGTTGGCAACTTGTTAACCTCTTCCTCTTCTTCATCTACATCCAAGAAAGGGTCAGTTTGTACCTTGATGGCACAAGAGTCTCTTCGTTCATCCATTTTCACCGGTTTTGAAGAAATTGGCATTTTGATGGATGTATCTTCTTTCTTTGAGACTTGTTGTGTCTTATGTCTATCTCAAAGGTCTAAAATAACCTTCTTGTCCTCTAAAATAGCTTTATTTGTTCTGGAGTTGTAGCTCACAGCAAGGTAAAAGAATTGCTTGTTCCCTCTTGTTAAGCAAATCCTTTTGTTGGGGAAATCGAAGATTGCTCCAGCAGTAGCTAAGAATTGGGAGCCAAGGATCAGTGGATTTTTCTTCCCTCCTTTATTTAAAACAAATTTAAAGTCATTAGGTATAAGAAATCCTCCTACTTCAAGCAGAACATCATGCAAGAATCTGTATGGTATGGATGTAGACATATCAGCATACTCACATTTTAGTGACATCATATTCACATTAGCTCCAGTATCATACAATAAATCATCAATCCTAATTTTACTTATTGAGCAAGGAATGATGAACTTCCTTAGGCATTCGATTTTCTCTAAAGGAATCTTCTTGAGTCTCTTCTTGTAAGCTCTCTTAGATTCGTTTGGTAAACGATCCAGAGTTGATTTCCTTTGAGAATTGAGGTTTTAAAGATGTGTCTTAGCAGTAGACATGACCTCCTTAACTTCCTTTAAGTTGGCGACCTTGGAGAAGGATTTCGTTGGGTTTTATTGTTTCTTGACAGCTTCACTCGTTTGAGTGATTTGAACTTCAAGCTTCCGTACATGAGTAGCAGTGGCTACATACTTTGTTATAAGCTCATTTTAGACGTTTTCCAGCCTCTCATTGACTTCCTTGTGGTTTTGTTTCATCTCTTGAGAGATTTGCTTCTGCATTGTCTCAAGCTTGCTCTGTTGTAGATTCGATGCATTGGCTTGAGGATAAGTGAATAGTTGCTTCACTATGTACATTCCTTTGTTAAAACATTGTTGCTTAGGCTGATAGAAAGCTCCTTGTTGGGCATTTTGAGGCGGATAGTACTGATCTTGAGGGTTCTCTACGTTAGTGTTTTGGTATGATAAATTTAAGTTGTTTCGGTATCTTTGGTTGTATCTCTTTTTTTCCGAAATTTCAACCAATATAGCTCATTTCTTCCTCATTCTCCTCTGTTCCATCTTGTAAATACTCCATATTTGGAGCTTTATTGGCGTCTCCAATGGTCTCGACAGCATGAACTCCTCGTCTACCTTTGAGTAGTTGAGAAATCATCATCTTTAGCTCTGAAATTTGCACGGCTTCTATAGAATTGATGGATCCATGCACGTTTTTTTATCATAAATAGGACCACTATTAGCATCACTAGAATCTAGCTTCTGGATCAAAAGCTTCACTTTAGGCATGGATTTGGTCATAAAGCTTCCATTGCTGGTCGTGGCTAGAGAAAGCTTGTACTTATGATCGATAACATATTAGAAGATGTTCCATAGATTTCCTTCAGAGAAACCATGGTTTGAGCAATCCCTTGTGTACTCTTTGTACCTTTATAATGCTTCATAAAAGAATTCAGTAGTTCCTTGTTGAAAGCCTGAGGTTTTGCTTCAAATGGAGCTCGATCTATGCTTAGTGTTCAATTGGTTCAGGAATGCGCCTTTGTATTCATCCCAAGTGGTGATGGATTGTGGTGACAGCGACTTCATCCATATAAGAGAGTTATAATTCAGTGAGAATGCAAAAATCTTACACTTAAAGTAGTCCGGTGGAACTCCATTTGTACACGTAGTACTGCATATCTCTTCAAATGTGTCGATATGGTCAAGTGGATGTTTTGTGGACAGTCCATGGAATTGATTTTGCTTCACCAAGGCTATGATCTGAAATTTAATCTCAAAATCATTCCTTTGAGGTTGAGAAGGATGAATTGGATTCCTATCAGAGAAAAATGCAACAGAAGAATCGAAGTCCCCAATAGTTTGAGGATGGCGAAGCTGATTTTGATGAGCTCGTCCTTGAGGGGGCTTATTTTGAGGTAAACCTTGGTTAATCAAGCCTTTAAGTAGTTGTGGGAGTTGCTATAATCCAACTAAATTCCTAGGTGGAATTTGTTGTGGGTTATCCAATCGAACAGGTGCATTTCCTCTTCTTGGTTGGTTTAGTGGAACGGGGCAGCACCAAGAGGTTCTTGTGGGTTTTCCTAGACTCCTTGAAGTCCTACAGCAGCAGGTAAGTTGGCGTGAGGTGGAAGGAGGGCAGAAGGGGCGATGGGAAGTCCATGGCAAGCAGCTATGTCTCCTTGTTCAATGAGAACAGTATGATTGTCCACAAGATGTTGTTGTCTGTGAGGAGGATTCTGGTTCGGATTTTTTGTAGCAGCTAATCTTTCTCTCTTTTGTCTCGTTAAGGTACGTTTAATGATGTTAATAGGAGGATTGGTTGTAGATGTATTGACCAAAGAAGGTATCTTTTGCATAAAACCTGAGAAGAAAACCGAAAAACAAGTAAAAACTGAAAATAAAATTGGTTTAGAGTAAAATCAATAAAGAAAAGTTCATAGGTAACGAATCAAGTCCCTAGCAATTGCGCCAGAAAGCTTGATAGAGTGACAAGTTTCACCTAAAAGTCACTACTGCTGTAAGTGAATAACATAGTTACAGTACTTTAGGTTATCGATCCCACGTGGACTAAGATCTTACACTACAAATTTCAGGATTAATTTGAGTAAAAATAGAAAATAAAAAGGTTGTTTGGTGTGTTTAAAAGTAAGAGACAGCAACTAAAAAAATAAAAGGTTGTAAATCAATGGTAAAAAGTGTTAGGTACGTAGTACATTTGCAGAGAATCATGTATCAAAGAAGAAACGGTTTTGTTTATGGATTAGAATTAAGCAACGTCTAGAACTGGGAAACACTAATTTAGATCCTCTTCACTTTCGAGGTTCGGGATTCTATGCTTAGTATCAAGAGACATCGACTTTCGTACGACCTTAAAATAAATAAGCATGCATTATATGGATTCAGGTTTCGATAAGTTCACTGAGCCAAGGTGGTCAACTGTCGAAGTCTCCTTGTTACTCAGCTTATCAAAGATTTAGTTCAGATAATTTAACAAGCTTTTGGAATGAAGATCTACCTATGGACAGACTACTAGATGTGCAGGTAGAGTAATCATGCATAAATATCAACTGAGACAAAGACTATATGAATCCCTAATCAAATACTAGCATCTCAAGATAACTTGATCTCTTTGAGAAGTCTAAATACCTAACTAATGAACTACTCCGACATGGAGCACGAAAAACAGCAAACAATCAATGAGAAAAACACCATAGAATAGATCAAGATTAAAGAAATCTTCTCTATAAACAAGTATGGAATGGATCTCTCCAAAGAACACTTGAAAACTTGAAGAACAAAGCTCAAAGCATTTAACGGCTTGTAACTCTCTGTAAAAATGTTGTGGCTCTCTCTTTCTAATAGGCTAAAAACAAATATTTATAATGCTAGGGCTTCTTAGGTCGTCCTTAGTTATGTCGGTTCTTACAGAATCAAAACCGGTTAAGAAAACCAAAAGATATGAGAAAAAATTTGTCTCTGACCATGAAATGTCTCTATGACCGGAGTGTGCCAAAAATGGGCACTAGACCGGTAGTGGCATCTCCATCACCTGGTCACAGCTTCAATCTTGCTCCACTTGCTTCATTTCCGAGACAAACAGACACGTCTTCTCTTAAATGGATATAACTTCTTGGTCACAACTCTAAATGACTACAAACCACTTGCATTTGAAAGCTAACTCAAAATTCAAACTTCTGACCAAATTCCAGCCCAATCTAATGAAAGGAAGACATTCATTCATGGATATCTTTTTGAGAATATGTCCAGATTTGTAAAATGCAAAACTCAAGTGTTTGAGCCTCATTCTTCATGATTTGTCTATGAAACTTGTTTGGTAATATGAATGAGGCTCGATTAGCACGTTTCTTCATCCTTTTTTATTATTTAACCTTAGTAGTTCCTAAAATCACAAATAAGAGAAAACTACCTTTTGAGACCGAAAAAGTGTTAAAAACCTGCAAATAAATAAGTAAAAAACCAACTAAAAACGTTAAAATAATAGTGTTATCATAAAGCAAGCATGTCAAGCATGGCGATGCATCTCGAGTACCTAAGGAAACACGATCCCGATCTTGCCGCTTTTATGGATACATAAGCTACGATGACTGCACCAACCTCCACAACATCTACGATAGAAACAACAGCTCCAACGACTGCACCAGCTATAGGAGAAACAACAGTTCAAGAAACTATTTCACCAGATCTGATGTTATCCTGATGATATGATCTTGTTTTGCTTATCTTATTAGGTTTTGGAAATGTTTTGGATAATCTACTTTTGGTCAATTTTCTTAACATCTAAACAACTTTTATTTATATATCGAAGTGCAAATAGAGATATAATGCTGAACACAAAAAAAAATGGAATATAAATTATTACATAGGCAGTTTAATGTGTCATATGATGAAGACAATTTATTTAAAGAAATTGTCTCACTTTGATATGATAGGCATGCAGTATTTGCATTTTTTTTCATTTTTTCAAATTGTATAGTAAAAATTCATTGCATCTAGAATTTGCTCTGAACATTTGACACGGTACCACCTACTTTTGGTCAATTATTGGCAGTTTAATGCATTTAGAATAATGATCTTTGTAATTTAAAATAATTTATTTCTGATATAATTATTCGAGTACTCAAATTATTTTTATTGCTTTTATAATTGCAAACAAAAATCTTTAAAATTACTAGTCATATTTCAGTTGTTATATTGTCACCATTTGAGTACTTTTGGCATAATTAAACCGAAGCAAAATAGTTGCTAATGAGTGATAATTTTGTGACTAAACTAAGATGTCATAAAATAGTCACAAAATCACACTAATGTACAATTAAAAAAAAGTTACTAATTTGCCTCTACAAAAAAAACATCATCATAAAGTCATAAATTTATTATTACAATTTTATCATAAAACGGTTTCTAATATACAACACCCCAAAATGTGATCGCAAAATAGACGCTAAATATATCATCAAAAATTTGTCGTTAATATGCCACTGTATTCATGTTTGTTTAAATAGTCACTAGTTTACGACTATATAATATTGTTATAACATAGTCGCAAATTTTCGTCCCTTTTGTGACTAATTATTTTTGTGAGGAAAAATTTGCGACTACATTAAAATGTCATAACTCAGTCACAAGTAGACAATTTGTGTCTATCTTGTGATCCATATATCATTGGCAAACGATTTGTTTTCTTGTAGTGATCTCCTGGGAAAAGGTAGATTAACTTCATCAATGAGAATGTCGGTTTCCTTCTTTTATCCCTTCTTGGACTATGAGAAAATACTTATTTTGTACATTTTTCTTGTTACTTTGGATTCTCCATTGGCTTCTTAGAAGTCTCTTCCTCTTGGTCGCCATCTTGAAATTCTCTCCACGAGAATCTTATCAACTTGCTCTATGTCCTTTTGAGGCTTCTCATTGTTGGAAATTGCTTCCTACTTCTTAACGTGTTGACTTGATCATAACTCTTTAGGATATACTTCACGATTTCTTGGATGTCTTTCCTTTGAGATTCCAACTTAGAAGTTTGCTTCGCTATTTTGTATTCTATATCCTTAACATGAGATGCAAAAAAATTATATTGTTATTTCATCTCCATGTAATTTTCATAGGTCTTATGGTTGGACATCTCAAATCTCTTGTTGATTTTCCTTTTGGTATCTTCTTTTTCAACCACAAGCTCCTTCAACATGGCATGAACTTCACCTTCCTTAGATTGTCATTTTTAATTGGAGGTTGCTCTTCATGTACTTTTTGGTGAAGATTCTTGAGAATAATTCCCTTGGTAGTCTTCTTGAACAAAACTAACTTCCTCTCTTCAGTTTGAATGAGCTCCTTTAGTTGAATTTTTCTCTGTTGGATGCATTATTGCTTGTGTACAAATTTTTGCAAGTTTCTCAATCTTAGCATTTATCTCCTAAAAATAGTTTATCATCCCTTCTAGAGTTTTTCTTAAAGTCATTATCATCATGATGACTTTTTACCAAATTTTCAACTAGCTTCTCTCTTTGCTTGATTGATAAACTAGCAAAATTCCCATTAGTTTTCGTGATTATAACAAAGCCTTAATTAACCATGGATCCTTCGGTGAAAGATTTGTAGAAGGCAACTTTTTGTGAAACCATGATGTGGGAAACTCCTCACATAACTACCAAATTACTCGTATGCATCTACAAAAGTTCCCTCTGATCCTTTCTTAGATGAGGCAATACGGTTCAAAACTTGGCAGTCTTTTGGTAAGAGTACGCTTCTTGCATTCTTCCTATATGGTTATTGTTTAGTTTTTAACGCTTCTTTTCCATTGTGAGCTCTAGTACCTAAGGAGAATGAGAAAAGAGCAAGTTTACAAAATCATCAGGAATCCTTGCATCCTCACTGTCCTACAAATTTCTCAAAATTGTAGAAGTTTTCAATGGGATCTTCCTCATGTAGCCCAAGATATCTCATGCTTTATACTAATCCCACCCAAATTGGCTTTATTTCAAAGTGAGTAAGTTTGTATTGTGGACATCATATTTCCATTCTTGTTGGATTGGTGAATGGCATGTCACAATCCCCAATTATCTCTTACTTCACACGATTTTCTTTGAAGAGAAACCTTTCCATCACTCACTCATCATCATTCTCATTTCTCATACACATTATTTGTTCTTCCATGTCAAAGTTCACTCTTTGCTCAAAAAACTCTCTTTCTCTTCTTCCATTCATCACCGTCATGTGAAAACAACAAACATAAGTTGAAAGAAATTAGTACAAAGAGTAAAATAAAATCTTATTGTTGAGATAAATTTAAATCCCAAAGATAAACTATAACTAACTATTTTGCCTCACCGACAACGGCGCCATAATTTTCTTATGAGACAAAGCTTTAAATTTATAAATCCTTTTTTCCTTAACGATCTCACAAGTTGCAAGTGCACAACTACGCAATTGTAGTACAAGTGCACAACTAAGCTTTGAGAATGCACAATCTATCTTAAGCTAAGAAAATTAAGAACGATTTTGGTTCCTAACACTCTACTAATCAATTCAAGACAAAAGAAATAACTTTAAAACGATAGACAAAGTAAAACTAGGAAATAAAACAAGCAAAAGAAACAAGCATAAAGTAATCTGCAAACAACAAGAGTTAAAGACAAGTATAACGATGGATCAAAGGTGAATGTAACTGAAGAGACTATATTTATGATACTAATGGTGTTAGATCAAGCTATTAAGAGAAATTCCATGACCAAAGACAATTATAGCTTACTTCACTTTCATGATAATAAATCATCTCCTATATGATGCAATAACTCACTTTCGCTTCTTGCAATTGACAAATCAATAGGAATTATTAAGAACAAGTACATATAGTCACTAAACTCTCTAGCAATCAACTTTCATTGGTTAAGCTAAGTTTAGCATGAATTAAGTTCTCCTAGAAATTTTATCGAACACCTTTGGGGCGTGAAATGCATACATATTCAGATTCATCCAAATCAAGTATTAAGGCATGATAATCCATTGGAAACTAAAGGTAAACTATCCACAACACCATTATTACAATCCTATCTAGACAAATCTCGAACACCTTAGATCCATCTAGACAGACTACTCACTAATCACAAATAAAAGAAATGACAAAGGAAGTACAAACATAATGATATATTGATTTAAGTTTTAAGATTCAAAATAAAATCAATAAAGAGAGACTCTTGATCTTAAAAACATCCTAATATCAAGAACAAAAACTAAAATTCGCATAAGAAAGAGCGAGGAATATCAAACATATGAGATTTAGGTTACTAAGGAGTTATATAGTGTTTAGAAGATAAAGAGGCTATGAATTAGCTACCCATCGACCCTATGTTGCTCACCCATCGACCTTGGAGTCGAAGGGTAGCTAACTTGGCAGCTTGGGGTGAGATTCACTCTCCATCGACCATAAGTTACTCACCCATCGACCGTCAATGGGTAGCTAAATGGGGCAGCTTGCTTCACTCCATTTTTTAGCATTTTCAATTGCCGTCAGAATGGTTTATTATTTGTCAATATTTCATCTTTGCGAAGCCGACCATATGTTTATTTCAAAGAATCTTCACTTCTTTGATTCCATTTGTAAATTTTTGAATCAACATTCAAGCTCCATAGCTCCACACACATCTTTAGCTCCATTTTTTTCCTTCTTCATTCCATTTTTGCTTCCTTTGATTCTTCTTCATTTTTCTTTGGTTCATTCTTGTTCTTCACTTAATTTCCGCCAAGAATCAAGCTTCAGACTCCTCTTTGCTTTGTCAAGATTCATTCCCTACAAAATGCAACAAAAATACATGCAAATGCAATAAATTCTAACTCTAGACTGGATTTCAAAACTAAGTGGAATTTGGCACTAAAATACATTATTTACGTTCTAAACTCAATTAAAACATATACTAACTTATACTAAATTAAAATATGAACACATCAAAAGACCCCCACATTGTTACCAAGGGAAAGAGTGGAAATCTTAATTGTATTGATTCAAATGCTTCCTAAATCCCTTCAGTCCCAGCATATGTTCTTTTGAATCCAAAAACTCATCTCGCAGCCAATGAACTTCTCAGTTAGCTGCACCAACAGCACATTCCCAATCTGAACTCTCTGAAAAAATATATAGTTCTCATAAAGAGATAATGATGGAGACTCCAACTATTCACCAGTCTTCGCTCAAAACTATAACACCTGTACGTAGAGTTGGATCCTTTATCAAACCAAAAATATTTTACCACCATAAAAAATAGAAATTGAATCACCACAAAACACTAAAGCAAAAGATAACTTATCAGTTGTCGCCATTATATAAGAAATCCTAGAAAACATAGATAAATCCTCAACCAACCTTTTCCAAAACCTATCGGTCAATAACCTACCCCTAAACTTTTACTCTAACCATCTAGAAAAATCCCAACCTGAACCCTCATAATACCCACCTTCTCAGGCGGTTCCTTCACTAAACTAACCTCTCTTTCTTCCCTTTTTGTATCTATGTATATAAGGAATTTCATTTGGAATGTTCATGGTCTGAATTATCACATTAAACACATCCCTTTTACCAATTAGCTAACCTATCAAATACCACTTTTTGGAACACTTTTGGAAACATATGTTGAAGACTAGAATCTGAATCACATTATGAATCTTACTTTCCTTTGTTGGTCTTACAATTCAAATCACCAAGAAGATGAGGCTGGGAGAATTGTTGTACTTAGGAAGCATCCGACCATAATATATGTCATCCACAAATCAAAGCAATCAACGATGTTGGGGTCAAAAACTGTCCCGACGAAATCGATGCCTGAAAAGGACTACGGAAACGATGTTGTCTCCTTCGGACACATGAATCGTAATAACATCTAAAAATTCCGAGATTCTCATCGTTCAGGCTGTCTCTTCCCGACCTGGCTTCAAAGCTTCGGAGATAGTCGATCACGACCAATCTCCATATAAAGTCTGTCCATCCGCAAGCTGCTAGAGCATCCAAGTGCCAAGGTTAGCATCGATGGTCCTCGGATAACTCTCACGAGGCAACACGATACGTCCTCCGAAGCGATACGAAAACTACCAAAGGCGTTGAAGAACCGTGTCGCTACGAAGAAATGTCTAAACGCCGACTGACGCCAAACCTACGAACAAGTCTTGGAATTGAATGACGACCGAACTAGAGGCCGATCTAGACGTTGATTGGAACCAAGACCGGAGGTCTGTCTTGGCGCCAGTTGGCGCTGAGGCGCGGATAATGTTAAGTCGTAGTCCGTTGACTGAACCACGTCCTTTCTGATCGTCATTTCCTTCGAATCGTCACTTGATCGTCTCTCGTTTCGTCTCGATTGGAGTTTCCGTCAAACCGTCATGACAAGAGTCGCAAGGATTCATGCTTTCTGTGGACTTCATATCAATCGTATAAATCGACGACAGTTAATTTAAGCACCGGAAGAGTCTAAACTATACGATTGACCTTATCGGTCCACGAAGCTGTTGCCGCGTATTCCTACGAAAAACGGTTTCCCGCGATAAATCATAAAAGTCACTTAGCTGTGAAACGGCCCGAAAGGACCCAAACCGCGATAACGGTCCACTTACGATTTTCGGGCGAGAACCGGGCCACTTGCAATGACGGTTCACCAGGGTTTCGCGGAAATGTCAAGTTTTGGGAAGATAAGGAAGAATCTCGAAAAGATATAGGAAAATCAGGGAAAAGGAATATTTCCGCGAAAAGATATGCACGAATCGGGACGGAAAAGGAAATCGAGCCAACCCACGAAGATCTATATAAAGGATGCGAAATGAAAGAAAAAAGGGAGACTAATTCATAGACAGAACTTTTCGTCACCGCAAAAACACTTAGAAAAACTAGGGTTCTAACTTTGTTTTCGTTAGTGAGTTGCGTCTCAACTAGGTTACGAGTCTACGTTGTAGTTCTAGGTAATCGTCACCAACAGTTCTTGCGGCCACAACTTAACACCGGTTGCTCACGCTCCGATCACGATTTCGAATAAGATCCCTTAACTTTCTTTGTTATCTGCATATGTCAAATCGTTCTTCGCTTCCGTTTTTCGCTTTACTTTTGATTCGCTCTCGTGTTCATTCTTTATTCGTTCACGTTTATCTTTTCTTACGAATCTTATTACTTTACCATCGTTAAATGCATGTCACTTTGCAATCTGTTTCGAATTAATTCCACTTTCGTTATCAACTTGTTTCGTTTCATAATCTGTTTATCTTTTAGTTTCGTATTTCTTATTTACTAACTCTTTAACTCACTGCTTGATCTATTGGGCTTTGGCTACAGAGAGTCCGTGAACAACATAACATTGACAGTGAGAATTTCGGTTCCCACAGTTTGGCGCTAGAAGGAGGGGGCACACATCTTTCACGCTAATCAACAGATCAGGTATGAACACCGACGAACAGAACAACCAACCAGCTCGCGATGGCGACAACGTCGGCGACACTATTGAAATCACTCCGACGACGAACATCACCACGATCAACGTTGATCCAAACATCACGGTATTCGAGGAGATCAAAAACATGTTTTCGACTCTCGAAAAGAAGTCGGCAGAACGTGACGAACTCACCAACTCTCTCGCAAAACAGGTCGAGACCTTAAATGCGAGAACAAAAAAAAATCCTTCCGCGTGGAGCAACCAGACTCCGCGGAAGAAGACTCGATTTCCCGACTCCGCCAGGAACACTTCGCGACGCGCAGGAGAAACCATCGGAACAGAATCCCGAAGAAATCACACATGTCGCGACCCGGACTGGCGCGAATGACCTCCCAGCTCTTGAAAAAGAAACGGAGGAACATGAGCGAATCGACCTGGACTTCAGCGACCATACCGATCCTACGGATGAAGATGCTGACATACACCCGAGAAGGGTGAAGG
This sequence comes from Anastatica hierochuntica, assembly GCA_900406275.1. Taxonomy (NCBI): domain Eukaryota; kingdom Viridiplantae; phylum Streptophyta; class Magnoliopsida; order Brassicales; family Brassicaceae; genus Anastatica; species Anastatica hierochuntica. The sequence continues at coordinate 1,363 of OVAN01009650.1, read as the reverse complement.
GTTGAGAAGCTCGTAGCAATTCTGAGATCAACGAACCCATGACGGAGGAAGAAAAAACCTCCTCCAGGTCGAGCAGCAAGAGCAAGCTGAAGAGCAGGCCAGAGTCGCTAACAGAATGCGCAGGTCTTCTCGCAAAACTGCCAGCGATCTCGATGATCTTCGCGATTACATCGCAAACACTGCGGCAGATGTGAAAGAAGTAAAGTCGCAGATCCATCACGCGACCAGCGCGGCGCCTGAGATCGATCGACTCCTCAACGAGACTCGGAAGACTGCTTTCACTGCTCGCATCACAAACGCGAGGATCTCATATTCGGGAAAGGTGAAGATCCGAACCTATTGATGCAACACAGCTGGAGCTGGAAGCTGGAATGGAGTTCAGTTCAAGTGAAGACGAGCTGGAAGATGAAGAAGGAACAAGACCAAGTCAAGAACCAATCAAGCTCTCAAGCGGACCAATGACAAGATCACAAACCCAGAGACTTGAAAAGAGATTTCAGACTTTGGTTAAGGTTGAACCAAGTTCGACCAAGGCTGACCAATATCAGCCAATTATCAAACTATTTAATTATTTGGTTTTCTCGGTTTGAATTAAGTGGGTTAAATTAGATTAGGATTTGGGTTTTAAAGGTTTTCGGTTTAACTTCCTGCGAAAATTAGTAAACCAGTTGGTCTATAATTTTCGCAAGAATGGATTAGAGTAGGGTTTAGGAATAGGTTAAATACTCTTTCTTTTAGCAGACTTTAGATAACTCGATCCTTTAGCAAACTTTTACGTTCTTTCTTCTTCTCAGTGATTGAGAAAACCTTTGTTCATCTTTGAGCAAATTCTACAACTTCAGAGTTAATTCTCTATAGTTATTTCTTAAGATCTAAAAGGGAGTTCAATCACCCGATCTAAGAAACTTCTATCCATCGAATTTTATTCTGAAAAATCACCCTCTCATCTCTCCATCTATTCTCGAAAAAACGAGGAAAAAACAAAGAAAAACAAAGCTTGATCTCTTGTTCCACCAATCAAAAGGGACTAAAAACCTCCCAAATCATTCGAAATTGCATCAAGTGGCATCAGAGCCACTGGAACAGAGATTGAATCGAGAGAAACAGCTCTAAAAATCGGTGATTCTTAGCCTTTTTGTCCGATTTTTTTTCTGTTTTGGGGAAACACCTTCTTGTCTCTCTATTATTATTGTTGCAAGGGCTTTTGAGATACAAATACAGCGAGACTAAAACATCTGAACGCTTAAAAATCTGAAAAACCTGAAGAGAAATCCAGGTTCCTGTTGTAAAGGGATTGCAGCTGCAATTTCCACTGCAAGTTTCAGCCTTTGCAACCCAACTTCGATCCTTTCTATCTTCTTTG
>OVAN01009649.1:0-16683 GCA_900406275.1 Anastatica hierochuntica | reverse complement strand
ATGTTCCTATCATTAATAAAGACATCCTTCTCATTAGTTTCTCAACATTTTACTCATTTTTAGAGATTTTTATGCTTTTCTTCATCACAAATGGTAATTTTCTTCTATTCATAATGCTAAAAGTCATTTCAGGTCTAACAATGCATTCTGGAGCAATTAGGACTCATTTGGAGCAAAAGTCAATTTTTGGACAGTTTCGATGCATCAGAAAGATCATCCAAGATGGAAGCATTACCCTTAATGGATTTTGATGAAATTTGGACAGAAACTATAATTTTGAGTTAAATGTCCAATGGAGTTGGTTTCAAAGAAATTGGATCTTTGGATAAAAAGTTATAAGCGTTTTAGTGATGACCAGTCTGTTTTCCTTGAAGATGGAATGTGCCCAGAAATAAGTTGTGACCGGGCCACAAGCCTCCCTGACCAGTTGGCGGTGATTTTAGTACCGACCTGTGCAAAAAATACCTCCTCAACCAATCTCAAGCCTATATACGTCCCAATTTAACCTAAATTGACTTTTTGACATAATACTATAAATACTTATTTTTAGCCTTTTTTGAGATGAGAGCCACATATTTTTGATAGAAAATAGGTCTTAGGTGGCAGAGAACTCGTGTCATATATTTTTAAAGATATTTGGATTCTAAGAGCTTCTAAGGGAAGATCTCGCTTTGTAATCGATATTGCTAAGTTTTTCTAAACCCTTGACTCTTAATCTATGACATTTTATACTTATCATTATTCATGCTTATCTACTGTTATAATTAGCTTTGAGTATTTTACTTGTTGGGCTAAGGTGTTTTCATAACGGATTCATGGATTGATTGTTAGGTTGTTAGATTTGGTGATTTCCATAGAGTCCTTCATCTAGATTTTATTTGATGATTGTTGCTTGATTGACCATTTAGCTACTGTCATTTAGGATTGATTTACTCACTGAAAGTGTTTTTTGAATTATCTTGAACATTCAGGATGAGCAAAAACCTCGGTCTTCACGGGAGTGATTTACCGAGTTTTGTGAATAATCGAATCCAAACTTTATGCTTGTTTATTCACTTGATTACCAACTAGAGTTGAATAATTTAGGTTTCTTACACTTCAATAATTGATACTATGGAAGTAGATTGATTATCCTTGCATGATTCAAGGTCTAGGATAAACCTATTGAATTTACCGATCCATTTATCCGTTTTATTCGATACATGATAACCTGAGAGTTCCCCAAAGCTCAATGCTTTCTCCTATTGATAATTTGACATTGTTTACTTGCTGATTTTGGTTTAATTTACTGTTAATTTTGTGCATCATATCTCAAACACAAAACCTCATAGTTTCGCTTTAGCTTAATTCGACTTTAATAAACTCGTAGTGTGGTTCTTGGTCCTTGTGGATTCCATCCCTAACTACTACCACAACCGTTGGCCACTTGCAGCATTTAGCTATTTTTCTGGGTAAAACTTTGAGCACATCAAATTTTTGTTGTCGTTTTCGGGGACCAATTAAGTACCTACGAGTTTCTGATTAGGATTTAGTCTAAGAGTTCTTCGTTTTTCATTTTTCATTTTTCATTTTTTATTTCTTTTTTTTTTTTACTCTTTGTTGATTCTATTAACTACTTGTGATAGATTAAGGAAAACAAGTACTACATAATTTATCTTTACTTGTTTTCTAGGAAGGTCGAAATGGAGCTTCAACATCAAACAATCGGAGAATTCGATTCACCGAGTACTTCTTACATCAACAGGAATCCAATCTGCCCCGAACAACCCCTAGGAGTGTTTAATATCAGCCATGAATTCGTGACATTGGCAGATGAACATCAATTTGTGGCTTAGCTGAAGAAGACCACATGGATCATATCGAAAGAATCGAAGAAATCTGCAGCATAAGAAGATCCAATGCAGTTTTTGACAATTATTTGAAGTGCAAGTTGTTATCACTCTCCCTACTTGAGAACGTCAAGAAGTGGTTAAAGACTCTTGCTCCCGGATCAATCACTACATGGGATCAATGCAAAAAAGCTTTCTTGAAACACTTCTACCCGAAGAAGAGATTGGAGCAAATGAAAAGGAGAATTTCGGATTTTCAACAAGAGGTGAATGAATCATTCTTCAATGAAGTAGAACGCTTGAAGGAATAAAGAGATTGCCCTTATTATGGTTTCAACGAGCTGAATTTGTTGAACTTCTTCTACGAAGGAATTGCTGAAAAGTACAAGATGACACTCAACATTGCAAGCTAAGGGAACTTCATTAATAACATTGCTTCTCAAGCTAACACTCTCATTGACAACCTAGCAGAGAGCAACAAAAATTCATATCCAGTTTAAGAAGGAACAACGTAAGCCATCAAACTAAACTCTGACTCTGCAGAGATCTCTGAGCTGAAATATATGGTTTCTCAACTTCTAACGAGCAAACAAAATAGTTTAATTCACCATGAGGATGTGAGATGTTGTGGTAAAAAATGGTCACGATGAAATCGATGCCTAAAAAGCACAACGAAAATGTTGTCTCTCTTTCGGGAACGAAAATTGTAAGAGGATCATCAATTCTGAGGCTCTTGCCATCTAGTCGATCTCCTCTCAACCAAACATTGAAACTCCGGGTCTAGCCAACCATAGGCAATCGCTTCGCAAAGTCTAGTCACTCGCGAGCAACTAAACGCAAGAAAATCAAAATCAACGCGCGAGACTTCTGGATAACTCCCAAGAGATCTAAATAGGCAAGTTCCAGAGCGATAAGAAGTCACCGTAAACGTCGGATAACCACGTTGCTCCAGAAAAACGAGCAACACAAACAAAGGCAAGTCTAGTCACCCTTTGGGCGACTAGACTCTCGGAAAGCCTAGTCACCAACGGGCGACTAGACATGGACAACGTCTAGTCGCCCACAGTTTACTAGAACACGTCCTCTCAATCATCTTCTCCTTCGAATCTCGTTTCGATTGTCTCTTGTTTTGTCTCGATTTGAGTTTCCGTTAAAGTTTCGCGATAATAATCATAAAGACTTGTTATTTTCGTAAAACTTCATATCGATCGTATAAAACAATAAAAGTTAACTCGAACACCGACATTGTCTGAACTATACGATTGGTCTTATCATTTCACGAAACCATCACCGCGTAATCGTACAAAGAACGATTTCTCTGAAAGAAATCGTTAAAAACACTTAGTCGCAAAACGGCCTAGGAAGGCCTAAACGCGTTAAAAGTCCACTTAGATTCCGTACGAGAATGGGTCCAACTACGTCAACGATTTACCTGAGTTCCACAAAAGATAAATGGAAAACACGATAAAGTTAAAGTTTGGTGATAAAGATGGAAAAATCATGTAGATAAAGAATATTCTCGAAAAAAAGAATATTTCCCCGGAAGGATATACTCAAATCTAGGGTGGAAAAGGAAATTAGACTACCCTACGAAGGCATATATAAGAGAGGCTAAGGAGAATAATGAGGAAAAAAAAACTTCTTCACAATTCACACTTAGAGCAATTAGGTTTATTTTTAATTTTTTTTAGCGAGCCGCGTCTCAACTAGGTTTACAAGTCTTACGCTATTAGAACTAGGATACTCGCCGACAGCTCTCACGGCCACGGCTTATTACCTGTTGTTATGCTCAACGTATATTCGGAATAAGATCTTTATTGCTCTACTTCGATTTTTGATTCTCTTTTACTTTTATTATCGTCGTCCGTTCTTTCGTACTTTGATTTGTCATTGTTTGGTTCAGCAGAAATCCGAGACCTCAAGGAAAATTAGGGTTTCTTGGCTTTCCTTCGATGACAAAAATCGATAAAGCGAATTTCGGTTGCCACATGAGAGAGGCTACTGGAAATGCTATTCAATATCATAAAAGTGATGGTGTTCATGGGCAGCAAAGAGAAGTTCACTACATCAATAGTCTAGAGAATTCCCATCAAAACCGAAACCGAAAAAACATTGGATATGAAGATCTTCAAACACAACAGCAGTTCAATGACTATAAGATGAGATTAGAATCTATTTATAATGACAAATAATTGGCCTTATCCTCCTTAGAGAAAAAAGTTGAGTTTTTGTTTCAACAAGTCCTACAGGGTCGAAAGGAAAACGCCCGAAATTTGGACAACATGTACAATCATCTCAATGGGAAGATCGACGGGCTATGTGGAAAGCTTATTGACATATCTAATCATGCCAAAATGCTTGATGTTCAAGTTGCTCAAAGTGCAGAAGGTGTGAAGACACAAAGTGGCTTTCTTCCCGCAAAACCCGAGAGAAACCCGAAGTCTTGCAAGGCGATTGAAATTCGTTACAAGGAAGAAGACGCAACTGATATTATGAACAATTCCATTGATATTAATCCACTTATTGTTGGTTATCCATTACCAATCTTGGAGAATGATGAGCTAACACATAACACACCACATCAAAGGAGACTTCGTAAGATAGAAGACCCGATGAAGTTTGTCCTCTCATATGAAATCAACGGTGTGGATTTTCAAGAACCTCTTTGTGACTTTCGAGCTACTGTAAATGTCATACCTAAATTCAGTGCAAACCGATTGGGGATTAGTGACATCAAGCCATCTCCCATGTCTCTCAAGTTTGGAGATGATGTGAGATCCTCGAATGGATTCGTAAAGGATGTAACAATGCAAGTAGGAGGCTGCTTGGTTCCTGTTGATTTCCAAATTCTTGAGACAAGTAAAGAATCTAAGATGAAACTGATTCTTGGGAGTCATTTCCTTTCAACAGTGGGAACATTTATGGATTCCTAATCAACGAGTCTCTTTCTCTAAAATAAAGATGAGATTGTTATACCCTGCAATCTCCACAAAGCATTCGATCCTTAATCCTAAAGTGTGCGTCGATGTAGTAAAAGATGTATTTCATCTTGATGGACATTTAAAGGGAGCTTCCAGTACCATCCACTTATCCATGGTATGTACACATTGTTAACTATCTTGCAGGAGAAATCGAGCCTCCTCAATTCCTCGGTTACAAGAAGAAGAAGTTCTTGAAAGATGTTAGAATATACTTTTAGGATGTGCATACTTACACAAGAAGTGCTCCGATGAGATGTTCAGAAGATGCATCCCGGAAGAAGATGTATCAGGCATTCTTTTCGCTTTTCATGGTTCGAGTTATGGAGGATACTTTGCAGCTTTCAAAACAGTCTCCAAGGTATTACAAGCTAGTTTTTGGTGGTCTGCCATGTTAAGGACACCCAAGACTTTATATCCAAGTGGGATTCGTGCCAAAGACAAGGGAACATCAGCAAATGAAACGAGATACCACAAAACTTCATCCAAGAAGTCGAAGTTTTTGATGTTTGGGGAATCGACTTTATAAGTCTGTTTCCTTCTTCTTTTGGAAACAAATATATTCTTGTTCTTGGTGACTACGTGTCTAAGTGGATGGAAGCCATAGCCAGCCCCACAAACGATGCAAAAGTGGTGATGAAGATGTTCAAGACGATCATTTTCCCAAGATTTGGTGTCCTACGAGTTGTGATAAGTGACGGTGGATCACACTTCCTCAACAAAGTGTTTGAGAAACTTTTGAAGAAGAATGGATTTAAACACAAGGTTTTTATACCTTATCACCCACAAATAAATGGACAAGTTGAGGTCTCTAGCCAAGAAATCAAACGAATCCTAGAGAAGATTGTTGGAAAGACGAGGAAAGATTGGTCGGTAAGACTTGATGATACTCTTTCGGCATATCAAACAGCATACAAGACACCTATTGGGACTACTCCTTTTCATCTTTTCTATGGAAAATCATGTCATCTTCCAGTAGAGATCAAATATAAGGTTGAATGGACAGTAAAGAAGCTCAACTACGACATCAAACCTGCTTTTGAGCGAAGATTGATCCAACTGAATGAGCTTGGGGAAATTCGCCACAATGCCTATGAGAATTCTCGGATTTACAAAGAAATATCTAAGGTGTATCACGATAAGAAGATTGTTCCTCAGGTATTTTCACCAAATGACCAAATTCTACTCTTCAATTCACGCCTAAAGCTCTTTCACGGAAATCTTAGATCGTGATGGTCTGGACCATTCAAGATTAAAGAAGTGAAACCATACGGTGTTGTTGTGTTATGAAATCGAGATGGAGGATTTCATGGTCAATGCACAACCTCAAGCCATATCTTGCAGACATTGACTACACCGAAAGGGAAATAATTTTTGAAGCAATCCATCTCCCATTTAAGTGAAAGGAGACGAGCTAAAGACTTAAAACAAGCGCTTTGTGGGAGGCAACCAACATGGTTTTTAATTTTATTTTAAATATTCTAGGACTTATTTAGATGTCTAATAGTTAGTTTTTATTTTTGCAGGATTTTAGAAAATCAAGAAAAACACAATAAGAAAAATTTGGACTCAAGAACAAACCTGAAAGTTGCTTTGACTGGGTGACGACAGACAAAATATAGGAGTGTACCAAAAAATGGCACTTGACTGGTGTCAGAGCCAAAATGCTTCAAATTAAAATTTTCAATTATGGCAAGAAAGCGGATCCAAATCATTTAAGGCGTCTCTTGGACCATTCCATACATTCATTTGAGATTGGAGAAGGATGTTAAGGACCGCGAATCAAACTAAATCTTCAAATCAAAAGTTCTTGGAGCAAAGTGATGATATGATGAAGAACAAAGAAGATATGTTAGAGAAATGACATCAATTGATCATATTGAAGCTAAGAGATACTTATTATGGAATCTTGGACAGTCTTAAACAATACCAAAAGAGGTAACAAATTTCGTAATTCATTTCTTCTAAACTAATACTATATGATAGGTGATTTTCTTTGGAGAAAACGACTTCGGAACGGTCAAAATCAAAAGTTGCCCAGAGGACCAAGTTTCTTAATAAAAGGAGACATGGAGAGTTCAAATACCCGCCAAGTAAATCAACTCAGACCATCGAAGATGCATAAGCAAAGTGACTACTATGAACAAAACAGCCCAATTAGAATTTTGATTTTTTCAATTTTTAGGTTTTAGCTAACATTATGTTTTTTTCGGCTAGCCAATAAATTTAGCTAAGCCAAGAGTTCAAGGATCCGAGTAGCAATGATCAATAATCCAAACAAGTTCTTACTCCGGTCAAAAAGAAGTTTCAAAAGTTAAAGAACTTCTACGTGTCCATATCTTTAATCCTTTCGGTAAAATCCATCATCAAAAATATTTAAAATATTTTGGTATCATGAAAGACTTCCTCGAACACTCCCCAACCAATTAGGAATCAAAACAAACAAACGGATTGCGAAACGGCCAAGTAAAACTACGAAACGGATGAGAAGGTACTCCGAACGGTTGGCAAAGCTCCCAGGACCAGAGTGTGCCACCAGAACACACGCGACCATTCCTAGCCCCTCCATACATCATCCGTCCGTGCCATCCTTCTCCACCACATGCCGCGAAACTTCTCGTGTCCAAAACCGGTGCCAACAACACCACCATCTGGTGCAACACCTTCCTGGCCTCAATCCTATCAGCCATAACCCACGGACCTTGGACCACGGACCACGCCCCATCCAGACACGCATTTGGCCGCGAAAAACCATCCGAACATCGTTTTTCACATTTTTTGGTCAGATCAATACCAAACTCAAAATTTTCAAGTATCAGCACCTAAATAACGTCATATTAATCAACTCAAGATGTATTGAAGGCTGGGACGTTCAGAACACTAAGAATACACTTAGAGCTTCAAGGATTCTCAAAACGAGCAATTATTGCAACAAAGCCAAAACAAGTTTCGCCAAGCAAACCAAGCTGTCAAATTAAATATTCACCATTAAATATCATATGAAAAAGGAAATGCTCAAGAAAAATCATCCCTAGAACGGTCCCAAATAAAAATAACCCGGTTTTCCATCAAACAGCCAAACCGACCTTACTGGAGACTAAAATCGGCCAAATCATATAAGGCACGAGCTCTAACCTTTTAAATTTCATTTTTACATATAAAATATGCTATTTTCAATGGATATTCATTTTTTCGGATCATTTTTCACGGTTTGCAAAAACGGCCAAACGAGCAAAATTTCGGTTTACCGAGATATCAAATATGGTCGTAAAACTCTCCTATACTTTGACCAGTTGCTAAGTATTTCCTATTTCCTATCTTTTTCATTAGTTTTCAGTACCTTCCTCACTTGATTTTACATCGGAACGGTGTAAGTTAAGTCCGCAGGATTTCTATTGTTACTAATGCTTTTTTTCCTTTGTTTTTGATACCTTTTCCTAGATTTAGAGTCATTTTAACAATTTTTCAAAATAAAAACTTTTTAACTTTGACATAACCACGTTTGTAATGAATAGTGACCCTAGTGTCAGTGTTTGAATGCAGTTTTACCGAACGGGATAACCCAAATGGGTCAGCTAACCGAGGCACCATATCACTTGATATTCGGGTAATCCTTAGCTACTCAAACATTTAATGAACTTAATTTTATCTTCTTGGGGCTTGGTATACATTGAATCAGATTCCTCTTCAAAGTTAGCAAAATTAAGTCTACGGTTCCCCTCTTTCATGTTTAATAAAAATCATCAAAAAGATGCTTATGCTTATTGTGAGTTTCGAAACTAATAAAATAAGAATGTGCTTAAAAGGAAAAAATAAGAGATCAATAGAAAAAATAAAATGATACCCTATAAAAGTAGGGAAAAATCAGCCTCTAAAAAGTATTTAAAAGTGAATAAGGAAGAGGAAAGAAATCGATTGTGGGCTGGAATTGATTAGGATTCTGTTTGAGTTTGAGTCTATGTATTCTTTGATCAATATTTCCTCGAAGAGACCACACAGTGTAGCTATCGGGAGTAGTGATGGAAAACTTGGGTCACTCTTGTTGATTGTGGATGAATTGGGGATGTTGCTAAGTTTCTGGTAAAAATTGGGGTTCTACCTAAATGTCAACGCGACTATATAGTGGATTTTGTCAGTCTAAGTTGACAATAAGTTCAGAAAGTTCAGGGAAGTTTCCATATTTTCAAACCTCTTTTTCGTTCTAATATTTTTTTTTGCTTGAGGACAAGCAAGAAGCGAAGTCTGGGGGAGTTGATAAATCGTATTTTTACATGTTTTTATCTTAGATTTTTATTTACTTTTAGAGATTTTTATGTTTTTCTTTATCAAAAATGGTATTTTCTTGTATTTCTAGTGTTAAAAGTCATTTCAGGTCGAACAATGCATTCTAGAGCAATTTAGACTCATTTGGAGCAAAAGTCCGTTTCTAGATAGTTTCGATGCATCAGAAAGAGCATCAAAGATGGAGACCTTAACCTCAATGGATTTTGATGAAATGTGGACATATATTATATTTTGAGTTAGCTATACAATGGAGGTTGTGTAAAAGCAATTGGATCTCTGGATCAAAAGTTATAAGCGTTTTAGTGAAGACTGGTCCGTCTCTCTTGAAGTTGGAATGTGCCCAAAAGTAAGTTGTGATCGGGTCTTAACAAGAATGGAGCACCAACCGGTGCCACAAGCCTCCCTGACTGGTTGGTGGTGATTTTAGTACCGGCATATGACAAAAATACTTCCTAAACCGGTCTCAAGCCTATTTACGTCCCAACTTAACCTAAGTAGACTTTTTTGACCTATAAATACCTGTTTTTAGCCTTTTGTGAGAGGGGGGGGGGCACGGATTTTAGAGAGAATATAGATCTTAGGAGGCAGATAACTCGTGCCATACCTTTTTTTAAAGAGATTTCAATTCTAAGAGCTTCTAAGGGAAGATCTCGCTTTGTAGTCGATATTGCTGAGTTTTTTAAACCCTTGACTCTTAATCTATGACGTTTTCTACTTATCATTCCTCATGTTTACCTATTTTTATGATGATTTTTGAGTATTTTACTTGTTGGGTTTAGGGTTTTTCAAATGGGATTCATGGATTGATTGTTAGGTTGTTAGATTTGGTGATTTCCTTAGAGACCTTCATCTAGATTGTTATTTGATGATTGTTGCTTGATTGACCATTTAGCTACTGTTATTTAGGATTGGTTTAGTCACTGAAAGTGTTGTTGAATTACCTTGAACGTTCTGGATGAGCAAAAACGTCGGTCTTCACGGGAGTGATTTTAACGAGTTTTTGTGAACTATCGAATCTGAACTTTATGCTTGATTATTCACTTGATTACCAATGAGAGTTGAATAATTTAGGTCGTGTAGACTTCAATAATTGATACTATGGATGTAGATTGATTATCCTTGCATGATTCAAGGTCTCGGAAAAACCTATTAAATTTACCGATCTATTTATCCGTTTTGTTCGATCCATAATAACATGAGAGTTCCACAATGCTTAATACTTTCTCCTATTGATAATTTGACATTGTTTACTTGCTGATTTTGGTTTAATTTACTGTTAATTTCGTGCATCATATCTCAAACACAAAACCTCATAGTTTCTCTTTAGCTTAATTTGACTCTAATAAACTCGTAGTGTGGTTCTTGGTCCTTGTGGATTCGTTCCCTATGTACTACCACAACTGTTGTGCACTTGCAACATTATGCTATTTGTCGAGGTAAAACTTTGAGCCCGTCAGTCACTTAATTTTCCTAAGCGTAAGCCTAACTTGATTCTTAATCTAACGAAGTCTAGCCTCTATCAATTACACTCACAGCAAAATAAAAGGAAAAAAGAATGAGAAAAGAAAAACAAGAGAGAGGAGGAAGTGATGAAGATGATGTCAAGAGAGAGAGGGAGAGGAGATGGTGATGTTGAGGGAGGCCGAGAATCGTGGCAGCGCGCCAAGCGGAGGTGGGAAGATGAGGAGGGGGAAGGAGAAGATGTGGCGGCTTGAGAGAGAGAGAGAGAGAGAGAGAGAGAGAGAGAGAGAGAGAGAGAGAGAGAGAGAGAGCGAGGAGAAGCCGCATAGAAAAGGAGTAGGAGGAGAGGAGAAGAGAGAAGGCGCAACGGCAGAGGGAGGAGAGAAGAACGGCGCGGCCAAGAAGGGAAGGAGGGAGGAGGGAGATCAGCGCGGAAGAGAGAGGAGGTGATGAGAAGGAGTTGCAGCGGTGGCTCGCAGTGGTGGAGGTAGGTGTAATCATCGACGATAGCAATGGTAGGCACAAGACGGAACCAGTGCGAGTGTTTCTTTGAACAAAAGAAACCCTCTTGGGAAAATTATGAGTGTTCACGGATCTTTAGTGGGCCGAGAGTGCCCATTGGGCGACTAGACTCTCGGAAAGTCTAGTCGCCCAATGGGTGACTAGACTCATGACAAGTCTAGTCGCCCATTTGGCGACTAGACTCTCAGAAATTCTAGTCGCTCAATGGGCGACTAGACTCTCGGAAAGCCTAGTCGCCCACGGGCGACTAGACACGGATAACGTCTAGTCGCCCATGGTTGACAAGACTACGTCCTCTCGATCATCTTCTCCTTCAAATTCTGGTTCGATTGTCTCTTATTGTATCTCGATTGGAGTTTCCGTTAAAGTTTTGCGATAATAATCGTAAAGACTTGTTCTTCTCGTAAAAACTTCGTATCGATCGTTTAAAACAATAACGGTTAACTCGATCACCGACATTGTCTTAACTATACGATTGGTCTAATCATTTCGCGAAACCATCACCGCGTAATCGTATGAAGAACGATTTCTCCGAAAGAAATCGTAAAAATCACTTAGTCGCAAGACGGCCCAGGAAGGCCCAAAACGCGATGAAAGTCCACCAATGATTCCGGACGAGAATAGGCCCAACTACATCAACGATTTACCCGAGTTCCGCGAAAGATAAATGGAAAATGCAGTAAAGTTAAAGTCTGGAGATAAATATGGAAAAATCGTTAAGATAAAGAATATTCTCGAAAAAAATAATATTTCCGCGGAAGGATATACTCAAATGTAGGGCAGAAAAGGAAACTGCACGAACCTACGAAGGCATATATAAGAGAGACTAAGGTGAAGAACGGGGAGACAGAAACTACTTCAAAATTCACACTTAGAGCAATTAGGTTTATTTTTGTTTTTGTTAGCAAGCTGCGTATCAACTAGTTTTACAAGTCTTATGCTGTTAGAACTAGGATACTCGCCGACAGTACTCGTCGCCACGACTTATCAATTGTTGTAACGCTCAATGCAGATTCGGAATAAGATCTTTATTGCTCTAGTTTGATTTTCGATTCTCTTTTACTTTTATTTTCGTCGTCCGTTCTTTCGTACATTGATATGTAGTTGTTTGGTTCAACAGAAATCTGGGACCTCAAGGAAAGTTAGGGTTTCCTGGCTTTCCTTCGATTACAAAAATCGACAGTGCGAATTTTGGTTCCCACATGAGAGGGGCTACTGGAAATGCTATTCAATATCATAAAAGTAATGTTGTCCATGGGCAGCAAAGGGAAGTTCACTACATCAGTAGTCTAGAGAATTCGCATCAAAATCGAAACCGAAAAAACATTGAATATGAAGATCTTCAAACACAACAGTAGTTCAATGACTTTAAGATGAGATTAGAATCTATTTATAATGCCAAATAAGTGGCCTTATCCTTAGAGAAAAAAGTTGAGTTTTTGTTTCAACAAGTCCTACAGGGTTGAAAGGAAAACGCCCAAAATATGGACAACATGTACAATCATCTCAATGGGAAGATTGGCGGGCTATGTGGGAAAATTTTTGACATATCTAATTTGCCAAAATGCTTGATGTTTAGGTTTCTCAAAGTGCAGAAGGTGTGAAGACACAAAGTGGCTTTCTTCTCACAACACCCGAGAGAAACCCGAAGTCTTGCAAGACTATTGAAATTTGGTACAAGGAAGAAGATGCAGCTGATATTATGCACAATTCCATTGATGTTTATCCACTTATTGTTGTTGACCCATTACCAAGCTTAGAGAATGACGAGCCAACACATAACACACCACATCAAAGGAGGCTTCATAAGATAGAAGACCCGATGAAGTTTGTCTTCTCATGTGAAATAAATGGTGTGGATTTTCAAGAACCTCTTTGTGACTCTAGAGCTACAGTAAATGTCATGCCTAAATCCATTGCAAACCAATTGGGGATTAGTGATACCAAGCCTTCTCCCATGTCTCTCAAGTTTTGAGATGATATGAGATCCTCAAATGGATTTGTGAAGGATGTAACAATGCAAGTAGGAGGCTGCTTGGTTCCTGTTGATTTCCAAATTCTTGAGACAAGTAAAGAATGTACGATGCAATTGATTATTGGGAGACATTTCCTTTCAACAATGGGAGCAGTTATGGATTATCCTAACCGACGAGTCTCTTTCTCTAAAATTAAGATGAGATTGTTATACCCTGCAATCTCCAAAAAGGATTCGATCCTTACTCCTAAAGTGTGTGTCGACCCAGTAAAGATGTATTTCATCTTGATGGACGTTCAAAGGGAGCTTCAAAATCAGTACCATCCACTTATTCATAGTATGTACACATTGTTAACTATCTTGCAGCAGACATCGAGAGTCCTGAATTCTTCGGTTTCTAGAAGAAGAAGTTCTTGAAAGATGTTAGAAGCTAGTTTTGGGATGAGCATACTTATACAAGAAGTGCTCCGATGAGATGTTCAGAAGATGCATCCCGGAAGAAGATGTATCAGGCATTCTTTTCGCTTGTCATGGTTCAGATTATGGAGGATACTTCGCAACATTCAAAACAGTCTCCAAGGTATTACAAGCTATTTTTAGGTAGCCTACCATGTTTAAGGATGCCCAAGACTTTATATCCAAGTGTGATTCGTGCCAAAGACAAGGGAACATCAGCAAATGAAACGAGATACCACAAAACTTCATCCAAGAAGTCGAAGTTTTTGATGTTTGGGGAATTGACTTTATAGGTCTGTTTCCTTCTTCTTTTGGAAACAATTATATTCTTGTTTTTGTTGACTAAGTGGGTAGAAGCCATAGCCAACCCCACAAACGATGCAAAAGTGGTGATGAAGATGTTTAAGACGATTTCCCAAGATTTGGTGTCCCACGAGTTGTGATAAGTGACGGTGGATCACAATTCATCAACAAAGTGTTTGAGAATCTTTTGAAGAATAATGGAGTTAAACACAAGGTTGCTACACCTTATCACCAACAAAAAAGTGGACAAGTTGAGGTCTCTAACCAAGAAGTCAAACGAATCCTAGAGAAGATTGTGGGAAAGACAAAGAAAGATTGGTCGGTAAGACTTGATGATACTCTTCCGGTGTATCGAACAATATACAAGACACCTATTGGGACTACTCCTTTTCATCTTGTCTATGGAAATTCATGTCATGTTCCAGTAGAGATCGAATATAAGACTTAATGGGCAGTAAAGAAGCTCAACTACAACGTCAAACCTGCTTCTGAGCAAAGATTAATCCAATTGAATGAGCTTGGGGAAATTCGCCACAATGCCTATGAGAATTCTCAGATCTACAAAGAAAAAGCTAAGGGGTATAATGATAAGAAGATTGTTCCTCACGTGTTTTCACCAAATGACCAGATTCTACTCTTCAATTCACGCCTAAAGCTCTTTCCCGGAAAGCTTAGATCGCGATGGTCTGGACCATTCAAGATTAAAGAAGTGAAACCATACGGTGCTGTTGTGTTATGGAATCGAGATGGAGGAGATTTCATGGTCAATGGAAAACCTCAAGCCATATCTTGCAGACATTGACTACACCAAAAGGGAAACAATTTCTTTAAGCCATCCATCTCAAATTTATGTGAAAGGAGTCGAGCTAAAGACTCAAAACAAGAGCTTTGTTGGAGGCAATCCACATGGTTTTCAATTTTATTTTAAATGTTTTTGGAATTATTTAGATGTCTAATAGTTAGTTTTTATTTTTGCAGGAGTTTAGAAAAACAAGAAAAACACAAAAAGAAAAATTCGGACTAAAGAACAAACCTGAAAGTTGCTGTGACTAGGTGACGACAGACAAAACATAGGAGTGTGCCAAAAAATGGCACTTGACCGGTGTCAGAGCCAAAATGCCTCAAATTCAGTTTTTCAATTATGGCAAGTGAGCGGATCCAAATCATTTAAGCCATCTCGTGGACCATTCCATACATTCATTTGAGACATGAGAAGGATGTTAAGGACCGCCAATCAAACAAAATCTTTAGATCAAAAGTTCTTGGAGCAAAGTGATGATATCATGAAGAACAAAGAAGATATGTTTGGGAAATGACATCAATTGATCATATTGAAACTAAGAGCTATTTATTATGGAATCTTGGACATGCTTAAACAATACCAAAAGAGGTAACAAAATTTCGTAATTCATTTCGTACAAACTAACACTATATGATAGGTGATTTTCCGGGGACAAACCGACTCTGGAACGGTCAAAATCAAAAGTTGCCCGGAGGACCAAGTTTCTTAATAAAAGTAGACATGGAGAGTTCAAGTACCCACCAAGAAAATCAACTCATGCCATCGAAGATGCCCAAGCAAAGTGACTACTATGAACAAAATAGCCTGGTTAGAATTTTGATATTTCAAATTTGAATTTTTAGCTAACATTATGTTTTTTTTTCGGCGAGCCAATGAATTTAGCAAAGCCAAGAGTTCATTTTTAGATGAGAGTCACATTGGCGGAATGAAAATTCACCATGTAACCTCAAGGATCCAAGTAGCAATGATTAATAATCCAAACAAGTTCTTACTCCGGTCGAAAAGAAGTTTCAAAAGTTAAAGAAATTCTACGTGTCCATATCTTTAATCCTTTCGGAAAAATCCATCATCAAAAATGTTAAAAACATTTTGGTATCATGAAAGACTTCCTCAAACACTCCCCGACCAATTAGGATTCAAAACAAACAAACGGATCGCGAAATGGCCAAGTAAAACCACGAAACAAATGAGAAGGTGCTCCGACCGGGTGGCAAGGCTCCCAGGACCGGAGTGTGCCACCAGAACACACGCTACTGATCCTAGCCCCTCCATACCTCATTCGTCTGTGCCATCCTTCTCCACCACATGCCGCGACACTTCTCGTGTCCAAAATTGGTGCCAACAACACCACCATCTGGTCCTAAACCTTCCTTGCCTCAATCCTACCAGCCCTCACCCACGGACCATGGACCATGGACCACAACCCATCCAGACACGCATTTGGCCACGAAAAACCATCCGAACACCGTTTTTCACATTTTCTTGGTCGGATCAATACCAAACTCAAAATCTTCAAGTACCAGCACCTAAAGCACATCATATTCATCAAATCAAGATGTATTGGAGGCTGAGATGTTGATGTGTATATATTTTCGTGCATAATTAGGTTCATTTTAACTTAGTTTCATCAACTTTTAGGTTGTATATATGGCTTTTAAGTCCTAGAGTGTAATTGTTTGAGTCTACAGTCTAGTTTAGGAACATTTTGCATTTGCATGTTTTTTTTTTTTGCATTTTGTAGGTACAAATATGGATGGATCTATGGAGGCTCTAGGGATGGATTCAAGGTGGATTTTGAGCTAAGAAATCAAGGAAAAAAGGAGCAAAAATCTATGGAAGAGTTGAGGATCAACAAGGCATCAAAGAGGAGCAAGAAGCCATTAAAACTGCTAAAGGGAAGCTCCCATCGACCTTGAGGTCGATGGCCAGCTACCTAAGGTCGATGGCTGCCTACCTTTCCAGCAACCAACACCTTAACTGCCAAAGGGAAGCTCCCATCGACCTGAGGCTTGCTCCCATCGACTTGCTCCCATCGACCTTGGAGGTCGATGGCTGACAACCTTTGTCAAAAAT
>OVAN01009648.1:0-16684 GCA_900406275.1 Anastatica hierochuntica | reverse complement strand
TACTTGGCAGTTTTCACGCGAAAATGTGATTTTTGCCTAAGTGTTTTGGGCGGGAACAGTTTTTCCCAATGAATGACACGCCTGGACGGTTATAGACGGTTTCTCTTAGGCCAAAACGCCGAGTTTTGATGGATTAAAAGGAAGAACTCACAGTTATCATCATAGTCACGAAACAGAACACTGAAAGAGACTAAGGGCGATTCTGAGAGCGATTGGCTTGAGAAGAGACGATCTGACTGGGCCGTGTGACTGAACCGAGAGACTGACTGTCGAGACTGTTTGAACAATCTGAACCGAACAAATCGACTCTAAGACAAAGGTGAGTTCGTGACTGTAGCCTTTCATAGTTTACTGTGAAGGCCGAAGGGCCGTGATTGATTGATTGATGGCCGATGGCCGAGAAAACACTGTTCTAATGGCCGATGGCCGAGTTTATTGTTAATATAGGCCGTTGGCCGAATTCACTGTTAATATAGGCCGTTGGCCGAATTCACTGTTCACTGCTAAGACCAAAATGGCCGAATTTACTGAATAAAACTAGAACTGATAGTAATTCTGGAAATGATGATTGAATTAACTGGATGAATGAACTGATTAATAAGGCTGGTTAATTCTATGCATGGGTGATAGGACGGGATGACCGATCTCACTCAGCAATTCTTTGCTGATGCATTCTGTGTGAATGCAGGTACTGATTTAGGCCAAGATGACCCATCTGTCTGAACAGCACGCGGACCATGGCTGGAAGCGAAAGATGGATGGATTATATATTTAAGGGTAGAAAGTTTTAATGCATGTAATAGCTTATAGCGAACTGATCATGTATTGAAAACCTCGAATCTACTTAAGTATTAAGTTAAGTTTGTTAACTGTGTTGAATGACTTAACTTTAAAAACGGAAAGACTTGTCTAAAATCGAACTGAACACGCAAAATTGTTAAGAAAAATTGAGCAAGAGTCTCACACCGGGCCTGACCTTAACTTGGTGAAAGAGACCGATTCGAAAATTTGTCGAAATATTTCTAACTTACAATATGAAAAAGTCGGAGCTTCATAATTCTTTCAAACTAAGGTAAAATCTACGCATACACAAGTTGTAAGATGCCACGAAGAGATATATTTGAAACAAGAGTTCAAACAACCGATCATAGGTAGATTGCACAACTTCAACCTGCAAATGTTGAATTTGAGAGCAAAATAGATAAACTCTAATGAACAAGCTTTGCAACATATACCATCATACCTACCAATAACCTACGAAGTAAAAAAAGATAATCAATTTGGCGGACGAGGTACGGGATTCATCCATTGTGGAAGCACATATTGGCCAAACATGATGACTGATTTCAGGTCGCATATATTTTGCATATACACCTTAGTCACGTTTGTGTCTACCACACAACTTTTACTGCTACTGCAGCATTCTTGATGAATGATAAACTCTCGTGTCCGCAAGTTACCCAACACCAAACAACCGTGTTGAATACTCCACAGGTAGATGATATCAGAATCAAATGGATTCATAGCCATAGGAAAACAATTGCCAAACACCAAGTTGATTTCTTCCCACCACAATTGCCACCATTCTCCATCAGCGTTGTTGTTTTTCAGCCTCCAAACATTCAACGTTCGATCTATTACTTCAATGAGGATAACATCTCCCCTTGACGTAGTCAAGCATCTCCTCACGTATTTATTATATGGCACAAAAAGCGGCAAAGGGAGAGGTATAACCCGACATTGATCATCATCGGCTTCTTCAGCATAGAAGTCATGAGCCACAAGGACTCCACGTTGAGAATAATACAGATAAAGCATCCCATTGAGATCCATGGAAGGGTAAGAATCACCGTAGTAGACAGGACAAGAGGCGACAAGTCGTTGGCAAGTCCATAAACCCGTTAAAGAGGAATATACATACACTCTCCACATAAACATCTCCGTCTCTTTAGGTTCAATCCGTCGACAAGTCATAACCACTTTGAAACTCGAAACATCGCCTTCATCATCCAGACGCGTTACCAAACCAGTGGCCTTACATGGCTCTGGAGGCGGAGGAATCTCTACCCATTGTTGTAAAACTGGATTACCAACAAAGGATTTCACTTCACTGTTCTCGATGACGTCGATCCAAATCAATCCATTAGAAGAAGCAACATAGGAATATCTAGAAGTCGGTGGTGTATTCGGATAAGGTTGAAAAGGCAATATGTAAGAAGCTAGAGATTTGGGAAGATCCCATGTCTCGCAACCATGGAAGCTTATGACTTCAGTGATGGGACGAGGATACCTGATTCCGAGCATGAGCGACCAGGAGGAAGAGGAGCTTTTGTGCGTAAAGGCGAATCGACGGCGGAGATACGGCGATTCTATAACCGATTTCCAGATTTTGCACACAGATCTGAAACTCGCGATGCTTCTCAATGGTAATCTCGCAAGAATCTCCACCAATATCTCCTCTGGAAATGCTCTTCTCGTCTCCATTGAGAGAGATTCTGCAAATTCTCGCCACCGGGTTAGGGCTTCGCGTTAAATCGCAATTAAGAAAATCGGTTCGGTTCGGTTTAGATATGATTTGGGAAGCTTGTTCGAGAAGCCTTCAAATTTCCAAATCAATTTCGTCGACCAAAACTGTTTCTCTTCTTCTTCTTCACCAAATCTTCAAAGAGAAGAAGAAGAAGACTTGAGGAGAGAGTATGGATAATGATGGCGAATCATCGACCAATAACTCTTCGTCGCGTCCATGGGAATCCTACAACACAGTCTTCACCAACGCCAAAGCAGGTTTGTTTCCAGATTTTATTTATTGCCCATACGATTCTCTTCACGATTTGTTTCTTCTTCAGTAGAAGAATCGCTCCGAAAATTCTGGAAAATTTGACTGTTCCAGTGGAATTTGGGCTACATATTTGACTGTTTTCAGAAAATTTTCTATCTGTTGTTGTTCTAGATGAAGATTTCAACATTGGAAAATTGCGTCTTTACTTGATTTGGATGATGTTCCGAAGTAAAGTTTTTGAATTTAGCTCATGTTTCTCTGTGTGTATATTCGTTTAGGGATGGAAGGAGTTGATAAGGAGAAAGTCCAGAAGATTGTCTATGAAATGAGCAAAGGATCAAAGTATTTTCAAAACGAGGAACGTAAAGAATCTCTTATGAAGCAAAAGATCGAGCATATGCGTGATCGATGTTCAAAGCTCTCTTCCTCTGATTTATCTAATTACCAGAAGGTAATTTGCATCTATTCCTGAGTACAAAACCAATTTCTTCTTTACTGGTTCAGGAATCTTTCATTATTTTTATTTTGTTAGCAGTAGAATATGTAACCCTTTGCTATTTGAAGGTGGTTGATAGAAGGTTCTTAGAGCTCGAAGCTACGCGTGACCTATCCAGAATTTGGCTGCATGTTGATATGGATGCTTTTTATGCTGCTGTTGAAACTTTGAGTAATCCTTCGCTCAAGGGCAAACCCATGGCCGTTGGAGGTTTGTCCATGATCTCCACAGCTAATTATGAGGTATGCTGTGGTTTTCGTGTGGTGATTAAAAAACAGTCTGCTGAAATTTATGCTTACAATTTGTAACCATTTGTTACATTTTCTACTATCTCTCATAGGCAAGGAAGTTTGGTGTCCGTGCAGCAATGCCTGGTTTCATTGCTCGTAAATTGTGTCCAGATTTGATATTTGTTCCTGTAGATTTCGCCAAATATACTCACTATAGTGAATTAACAAGAAAGGGTTAGTTGTTCCTCTTTTCGACATTTGGAGATTTATGCTTCTGTTCTCGTTTCTTTGTTTCTTTGATCTTACTTGGATATTTGTGTTTCATTTAGTTTTTAGGAACTATGATCCTCACTTTATAGCTGGGAGCTTGGATGAAGCCTACCTTGATATAACTGAGGTTTGTCGAGAAAGAGGTCTTTCAGGTGGAGAAGTAAGTGAGCTCATGAGATGCATTCTTCTTTGAAGATAGTATCCTCTTTGAGAGAATTTTCAGCTGATACTGCAACTGTTCCTTGTTCATATTTTCACTTTGTGCAGATTGCAGAGGAGCTTAGATCTTCTGTTCATACCGAGACTGGACTGACATGCAGTGCTGGAGTAGCAGCAAACCGCTTGCTTGCCAAGGTTCCCTTTATGTGTGCATAACCCTCTTCGCTTCCTCCTAGTTTATCTATTTTTCTAATTTTTCATGTTAATGTGTCAGTGTGGTCTACATTACCATTTACAAAAAATAATTGTTTTATAAATCTATCCCTATCATATTTCAGGTTTGCTCAGACATAAACAAGCCTAATGGACAGTTTGTTCTACAAAATGACCGAGCCACTATTATGACATTCATCTCTTCTCTTCCTATAAGAAAGGTATCCGATCCCATTTTGGCTGTCCTTTTTTGGAAATATTATTGTTCTGTAAAGTCTAGTAAGAGAAACTATCACTCCAGTTATTACCTAGCTCAGTCAGTTTGCTGCATAGAGGTGCAGATGATGTTGCTTTTTCGTGGGTGGGATTGTATATTAAGTAAAAACTTGGTATATTGGTAGAGAATAGATGCCATGCAGGACGCACAAATCCTCCCACTGTTTGTGATGGCCGGGACTTGGTTCTCTATGAGTTGTCAAAACCACAGGCTTAGTATTCTGAAAAATAAAGTCGACCAAGGATTGAGTTGAAAATCTGAGCTACGAGCTGTATTGTGTTTCTCTATTTTCTAGTTAAATAAATGCAAGTTGGATGCTGCTTAACAGATTGGAGGAATCGGTAAGGTTACGGAGCATATTCTGAAGGATGCCTTAGGAATTAAAACATGTGAGGAGATGGTGCTGAAGGGATCTCTTCTCTACGCTCTCTTCTCTCAATCTTCAGCAGGTAGCAGTTCTCCTGCTTTCTTTTGACTTTTGCTTTCAAGTGAAGGATTTTGTTGTTTATTGCTCGACGATTTTTTCTAGACTTTTTTCTATCTGTTGGACTGGGGCTCGGGAAAACAGACACCCCTCAGGCTAGATCTCGTAAAAGTATAAGCAGCGAGAGGACATTTGCTGCAACAGAGGATGATAGATTACTGTATTTAAAGTTAGGTAAGTAGTTTGCGCAAGCATTTGTGTTGTTTTCTTTCTTATGAAGACCTATAACTCAATAGCCAAAGGCACAATGGACTCTAGAGAACTTTAAGAAGACTATATACATAGTTGCTACTTAATTGTTGTTATCTGTGCTGTTCTTGGCAGCTGAAATTGCGGAAATGCTGTCTCATGACATGAAAAAGGAGGGTTTAACGGCAAGAACATTGACACTTAAACTTAAAACTTCCTCCTTTGAGGTGCCCTTCCGTATTTATATTATTTATCTTCTTTAAAATCCGTCTTTTCTTGCTGAAGTGTGACAATTTGCAATCCTTAGATTAGGAGCAGAGCTGTTAGCTTGCAGAAGTACACATGTTCAAGCGAGGATATACTGAAGCATGCCACGAAGCTGTTGAAGGCGGAACTTCCTGTTTCCATAAGGCTCATAGGTTCGTCGTCTCCTTAAAGTGTTTTGTTCTTCTTTCTTTAGGCATGTTAAGCATACTAACCGTTCTACAAAAATTCCATGTGCAGGGTTGCGCATGTCTCAATTTCTTGAAGAAATCCGCAATTCCGATCCTTCACAGAAAACTATTACCAAGTTCATTGTTCAAAAGGATTCCTCAATGCAAAATTTGGACGACCATGACCACGATTCAGCTGACTTAGATGCTAGTAAGAACTGCTTGAGTAACGAAGAGAGTTTGAGTTTATCATTTGGAACCCATGAGACAAGCTATGCTCAACTGAAGGATGTTGTTGAGTTTGAAGAACGAGACACCGACCATGTCCTTCCAAATCACGAATGTAAGAAGAAAGAAAAAAGGCCGCAAGTATCGGAAGGAGATGCACTGCCCCCAGAACAAAATGATTGCAAACCAGAGACGAGTCACTCAACGAATAATGATTCTAGTGCGCAAAATGCGTACTCAGTAATTCCGGAGATGGAGCAGCTATGTTGGGTTGATGGCTACAAATGCAACATGTGTGGGATTGAGTTACCTCCATCTTTTGTTGAGGAAAGACAAGAACACTCTGATTTTCATCTCGCACAGACACTTCAAAACCAAGAATCTGGTTGTAGTTCTTCCACAACTCCGGTTTCAAAACGAAGGTCAGCTAACTGTAACAGCCTCATAACCCTTCTCCCTAAAACTGTAATAACCAAATACAAAACACTTGATAGGATTCTCGGGAAGGAGAAAGGAAGCTCCAAGCCAAAGAAGCAGAAACCAGCTCAAAAGGACACTAAACACATCCCAATACATACTTTCTTCACAAAGACTAACCATAACTCGTAAGCCTGTTCCTGTTACTTCTTGTCCATTGTTTTGGAACTGTTCCTGTGTTTTGGGTGTATGCCACGTGTCGTCTATGCTGTATTATCCTCATTATAGTATTTAACCCCTTCTTCACTTCAGGTACGAAACCCAGAGGAGATGATGTCTCTGCCTCTGGTCAGATCAAACCTCAATCTCTCGTTATCCAATTCACTCGGTGAACCCAGATCTCTACCGTCGATGTCCGACATTATGACTTCATCAAGAGCTCGAAAGCTTGACTTAAAGATCCAAACTTTAGGACCGTTTTTCAGAGTGACAGGGAAGAACGCAGACACAGGGGGCGAGCTCGGACGAGCAGAGGGAGTGATTCGGCCATGGTTCGGACGCGGCTTGGTTCTGCATTTGGATACGATAAGACTGACGAAAGAAACGGTGGCGATGGATAAGTCTGTTCTTGGAGTTGGTTTATACGTCGGAGCTGTAGCTATTCGCCATGGCTACGACTGTGGTTGCCGCACTGCTCAGCTTCTCGCTATCTACGACTCCGATCTTTACCATTCCAAGGTCTCTTCTCTCTCTCTCTCACCCTTGATATTGAAATTGAAGAATTTGGTTTGGTTATACACCGAACCGGACCAAATCCAATGAATCCGGTTTCTTTTCAATTCGGTTTAAGGCTCACTTAACCAAACTTGCTTATGCATGTTCGTTTGTGTGTTCAGCTGGTTAGGTTCTACCGGAGAATTGGGTTCGAAGAGGTGAAAGAAGTGAGTGGGTCATCGATAGGAGACATGGCTGATATGTTAGTGTGGGGTGGAGTTGGCACTCGTATGGATGCTAATATTCATCATCTCCTTCTTAAGTGGTCCAAAGTTTTTCTCAAATCTAATTCTTAATTACTTTATGTATTCATGTTCATACGAAATTTCTGATAAGGATCATGTCTATATTATAAAATTTATAAAATAAGAGAGGATAATGTAGTATGGCCCCCTATGATATGCGTGATCCATTGAATAAAATTTAAATTCTCATCTGTAAACGCAAAGATGAGGGAAATGAGTGGCCATGGGAAGAACACTCCCAGAGGCGATATTGTTTGAGATCGTTGCTAGACTACCGCTAAGAAGCATTGCGAGATTCAAATCTGTGTGCAAGCAATGGAAATCAGTGATAGAATCTTCGTACTTCCGCTGTCTCTTCGTCTCTCTGCATCGAAACTCTTCTTCCTCATGGTCACTCATGTTTCGAACTGATTATCTTCATCCCACCACAGAGGCTATTGGCTTTCATGGATGCAGGACATGGGGTCTTCCCAAATCTCTAGGTTCATATATCTCGTCTTTTCTACTGTATCTGAATCTCCCTACCTCTAGGTACTTCTGTGTTGATTCTTCCAATGGATTGATTTGGATCGAGGTCTTCGTTGCCCGCACTGAGAACATGACTTACATTCATAAATCTTTTGTTGGTAATCTAGTTTTGCAACAATGGGTTGAAATCCCTTCGCCACCTGAACCATGTACGGCCACTGGTTTGGTAACACGAATGGGGGATGATGGCTTAGTTTCGAGCTTCAAAGTGGTAAGGACTTGTCAAAGTAGAGACAGAGAAAGGAATGAATGGAGAGTGTATGTGTACTCGTCTCTGACTGGTTTATGGACTTTTAAGCGACTTGTCTCCTCTTGTCCTGTGTACTACGCTGCTTCTCACCCTTCCATGAATCTCAATGGGACGCTTTACTTGTATTCCACTGAACATGGAGTCCTTATAGCTCATGACTTCTATGCTGAAGAAACTGATTATCAGTGTCGGATTATACCTCTCCCTGTTCATGTGCCGAATAACAAAGACGTTAGGAGATGCTTGACTACTTCAGGAGGAGTTGTTTTCCTAATTGAAGTACTATTTGAAAGACTGAAGGTTTGGATTCTGAATAACTCTGAGAGTGAATGGTGGGAATTGTTACGGGAAGAGATCTACATGACATCTGATGGATTTGATGTCAACTGTTTTCCCATGGCAATGAATCCATATGATTCTGATATCATCTACTTATGGAGTGTTCGACACAGGTGTTTGGTATCAGGTGACTTACAGACACAAGAGATTATTATTCATCAAGAATCCGAGAATTGTGCTAGTAGTGAAGGCTGTTATGTTGTAAACATACGTGATTCAAAGGGGTTTATGGAAAGTAGTAGCAACATAACTTCGGTCATCGTGTTATCCCAATTCGTGCTCCCACGGTGGATGGACCCAGTACCCTGCATGGTGAATTGATTATCCTTCTAAAGGAGTTGGCAACTTTTACAAGGATTGTTCTTCGATGTATTTTGTTTCATCTCTGTTTGTGATCGGAGCATATTGGTTAGCTCTCTTTCAGAGTTTCCAATAACTTAAATTCTCTCGAGTAATCTGATCAGAAAACAAAGCTCTCAAATTCAACTTGCAAGTTAACATCACTAGAGTTGCCAAAAAGCAATGGTTGTGGTCATAGCTCGTAACTGCTGCAGCTAGGGCCAATTCAACGTTATCACATACCGGTCCAAACTGTGTATAACCATTATGCTGCCTTCTTCCAACATCACCTTGCTAATCCAAGTCATAAAAGGAGGATGACTATTAGTGACAGAATTTCCATTTTGTTAACTGAATATTTTTTTCACTCTTGTATTTTCTTTCCTATTAGGTTAAACCTCTTATGCATATGTTTGCAACTTTGCATCAAATAGCACAAAGAAATATACAAATCTCTTTCTCTATTGAAAGTTTCAGGAAGATGAGCTATTGCGTCTTTCGACCATCTATGATCATAGAAACCAAGTGATGTCCGTCCTCACAAAGATGAGTTCGATGCGATTCAGAAAAGTAAAGCTGACTGTTTAGAAGGTCGAATGGGAAGCCGTATATTAGATTAACTAGCTTTGTACGAAAGTTAAGCTTGGATTCAATAATGAATCAAAGTGGATGAAACCAAGTAAGTTTAAGCTTTCATGGATATCCTATTCGAAAATCCTTCCTGTTTTTATTAATAAAATCCGAAGACCTTTACCAACCAAAATTCACAACAGAGGACAAGGTCTAAAGGCAACAAACACTTAAGCTCAACTACCATTTAGACCTCTTGAGAGTCAGACCACATCACCAGAGTTGCCAAGAGTGCAATGGTTGCAGTCTCAACTCGCAACCTGTGTGGCCCGAGTCCCACCGCTGTGCCGCCTGCTTCCAACATCAACTCCACCTCTTTATCCGTGAAGTCTGGTCCAATTTCATTGTTTACTGTTAGACTTACTTATTTAGACAAATCATGAATAAGAGTATTCATTTAGTGTCTACTCGTGCACTAACTAATTATTTGACAAGGTGAAATCGTAATAATTAGCAAAATCAGCAGAAGTTTTAAGACAGAGAACTGCATTGAAAATGTATTGCAGAAAAAATTTCTTACCGCCTTCTGGTCCAACAATAAATAGTCCGCTGGATTCTTTAGCTGAGGATTTTAGTGCATTGAGAAGTGGTGTAGCTTCAGCTGTAGCAACCAAAGATAACTTTGACTTGGAAATCTAAAACCACAAAAGGTAACGAGTCAAGTTGAGAAAAGAAAAATTGACTTCTGGTTCCGGCGAACGAATAATCATTTGAGTCCTCTTTATGGACTACACATACAAAGAAACACACCAACAGTCACTCAAGTAACTTGTGAACCTATGATCGATGCTTTGAATTTCTTTCTTTCTCTTCCACATTCTATCTATTTCTCTAGTTATTCAGTAGAGAAGGTTCAATGAAACGAGGATCGTAGAGAGTTCTTAGAGAGATGTTGAAACATACATGATCCAAGAGGGTACCGAATTTGATAGGAGGGTTGAGTACCATTTGATGTAGCCTTTGGCCTGTAACAGTAAAATATAAAGCATATAGTTTGTGATCATACAACTCTAATGTCGAGGAAGAAGAAGAGCAAGATTAACTACTCAATCGTTTTTCCTTATACTATTTCTTACTCACATTGCTTGGCCGCAGCAAAACTAACACGTTCCAATCTGTCAACCCGGTTTTCAGAGATTATGGAAGATCTTTCTGTTAATAGTGGTGTGACACTACTTGCTCCGAGTTCCTAAGATGAGCATATACGTATATTAGGTGGCATAAATATTCACAGGTGACTAGACCAGACGTATGATAATTAAACAGTTACAGTGCATTTCTCAATTAGCCAGTCCGCCCGACCACCCTTCAAAGTGCCTAACAAAACACATTTTTGAAGACATCATGACCCGAGCTAAGCAGAGAATAAAAAAGTCCGTCGAAGAGCACTCCCATTTCTTACCAAAAGCTGCATACACATGCCACTGCATGCCCTGAGGAAGAATCGCCTTTTGATCGTCTTGGGCCATAAAATCAACTCCAGTTTTGTCAATGTTTGTTATACAACCTTCTACCAAACCTCCTTTGCCATTAAAGAGTTCTACCCTTGCATCGAAAAAGTGCACGTAATTACTTATTTTCTATAAAATCTACGGTTACTTTGATCAAAACTGAAGAAAATTTTGGCTTCATTTCATGGTAAAATTACTATGATCATCATGAAAGGATGGCTCCTTGGTTTACAATGAACAATTCAAGACTGCGGCAAGAACATAAGTAACACCGAAATGTCCATTACAAAAAAAGTTTGAAGGTCATAATGGTTACCTGTCATCTGGTTTCAGTCTTAAAACTTTAGCCATATGCCAAAACTCAGAGCCTTCAACACGAACAACACCACCCTATATGATTTACACATAGAGAAGCTCAATTATTCATCATTTCATCTCTTGAGGTTCAACAATACATTCTCTAGCTATTACTTAGATGTTAGAACTCTCATCTCAAATCATCACACTGAATTAGCAGAAATTTCTAAAGGAACACAGTGATTACTCTCACTTCGATTTTGATTGGGTTCACAGAGAGACTCAAATCGAACAAAAAAGTAAATGATATTACGAGAAAGAGAGAGAGAGAGGATGTGCCTTGCGAGATGGAAGATCATCGGAGAAGAATCGAGGGAGGCCACCGCGAGACTGATTCTGGAGATTTGAATCCGATGGAGAATAAGAAGAAGAAGAAGAAGCGAAGGCCTTGAAGCTTGAAGAAGGTGGAAGCCATGAGCGGACACGACTCGGCAAATCGGAAAACACTGGCCGTGCAGCCGTTAGGGCTCTCATTGTTACAAAGCTTCCATTTTCGAAGATTTGGTACAGTTCTTTATCGTTTCGGTTTACTATACAAAATTGATTTAGATACGGTTTAGTTTCGGTTAACCTCAATTTAAAAAGGGTGATGTATTTCAAAAAAGGGAAGAGAGAAACGGTCATAAACCGATTGCCAAACAGAACCTAAGTATTCAAAATTTAAATTTAGAAAATAATAAAATATACAGCTCACGAGAATATCATTTATTACCCAGTAATATCGTTACACGTGTACTGAACGAGCCGTTACCTATAGATAGATGGTTTCGTCTTATAAATAGATAGACCTCTCAACAGCAAAACCTAGAAATCGAAAGAAAGAAACTCAGATCTAGATCTCATTTTTGGAGAGCGTCTTCATAAACGCCTTCTCCGATTCTTATTCCTCTTCATCTTCCCTGCGAATTTAGCTTTTCA
The DNA here is from genome assembly GCA_900406275.1 of Anastatica hierochuntica. Lineage (NCBI taxonomy): Eukaryota > Viridiplantae > Streptophyta > Magnoliopsida > Brassicales > Brassicaceae > Anastatica > Anastatica hierochuntica. Next base: position 4,677 of record OVAN01009648.1, on the reverse strand, counting down.
GATTTTTCTTCTACGAAACGAAAATGAGGGAGTGCATCTCGATCCACATTGGTCAAGCTGGTATCCAGGTCGGAAATGCTTGTTGGGAGCTTTATTGCCTTGAACATGGCATACAGGTTCGTCTCTCTCGTTTTTTTATCTTCTTCTCTTCCGTATAGATCTGCGAGTGTTTGTTATATTTTTAGGTTTTCGTTAGATCTGATATATTTGATGCTTCATTTCTCTGATTCTTCACTAGATCTGTGTTTGATTTAGACGTCTTATCATATTTCTGTTGTTGATGCGAGATCCTTTTCTCCTTTTCAATAATTGTTCAGTCAACGAGAACTCTTGTTGATATTTTTCTTCAAATGTTACCTGTTTAGATCTGTAGTAGATGTCGACGTATTTGTTAAATTACTATGGTTGATCCGAGATCCATTGCTATGGTTGATCTGAGATCGATTTATTTGTGACATAAATCTTAAAATCCTTTTAGTTTAGCATGTTTCTGTACTGATGTGGTGTTTTTGGATATGGAATGATACAGCCTGATGGTCAGATGCCGAGTGACAAGACTGTTGGTGGAGGTGATGATGCTTTCAACACCTTCTTCAGTGAAACCGGTGCAGGGAAGCATGTTCCGCGTGCTGTCTTTGTCGATCTTGAGCCAACTGTGATCGATGAGGTCAGAACTGGTACTTACCGTCAGCTTTTCCACCCTGAGCAACTCATTAGCGGAAAAGAAGACGCAGCTAACAACTTCGCCCGTGGTCATTACACCATTGGGAAAGAGATTGTTGATCTGTGCTTGGACCGTATTAGAAAGCTCGCTGATAACTGCACTGGTCTTCAAGGATTCCTTGTTTTCAACGCTGTTGGTGGAGGCACTGGATCTGGTCTTGGTTCTCTCCTCCTTGAGAGACTTTCTGTTGACTACGGGAAAAAGTCCAAGCTGGGATTCACTGTTTACCCATCTCCACAGGTCTCTACTTCTGTTGTTGAGCCTTACAACAGTGTACTCTCCACACACTCTCTCTTGGAACACACTGATGTCTCCGTCCTCCTTGACAATGAAGCTATCTACGACATCTGCAGACGTTCCTTGAGCATTGAGAGACCCACCTACACCAACCTCAACCGTCTTGTCTCTCAGGTATAGATATAGCCACAACACAATCAATCATAAACACTAGTGGATTTGATTTTTCATTTCTCATCTCCTTTCGGTTTTGCTCTGGTTTCAGGTGATTTCTTCCTTGACTGCATCCCTGAGGTTTGATGGTGCTTTGAATGTTGATGTTACTGAGTTCCAAACCAACTTGGTCCCATACCCAAGGATCCACTTCATGCTTTCCTCCTACGCACCAGTGATCTCAGCAGAGAAAGCCTTCCACGAGCAGCTCTCAGTTGCTGAGATTACAAACAGCGCTTTTGAGCCAGCTTCCATGATGGCTAAGTGTGACCCGCGTCACGGGAAATACATGGCTTGCTGTCTGATGTACCGTGGTGATGTTGTCCCTAAAGACGTGAACGCAGCTGTTGGCACAATCAAGACCAAGAGAACGATCCAGTTCGTTGACTGGTGTCCTACTGGGTTCAAGTGTGGTATCAATTACCAGCCACCAACTGTTGTCCCAGGAGGTGATCTTGCTAAAGTGCAGAGAGCTGTTTGTATGATCTCCAACTCTACGAGTGTCGCTGAGGTGTTCTCGAGGATTGATCACAAGTTTGATCTGATGTATGCGAAACGTGCTTTCGTACACTGGTATGTTGGTGAGGGAATGGAAGAAGGAGAGTTCTCAGAAGCTCGTGAGGATCTTGCAGCTTTGGAGAAGGATTATGAAGAGGTTGGTGCTGAAGGTGGTGACGATGAGGATGAGGAAGGTGAGGAGTACTAAGAAGAATCTTGTGTTGCAGTTAAAAGGCTTGAAACATTCTTTGTAACGAGTCTTTCTCGGTTGTGTGTTTTCTTAAAACTACATCTCTATCTCTTCTTGCTGTTTGAACTCTATCTTGGTATTATGTGATTTGTCGTGTTTCTCTTATCGGATTTCTTCTAATATCTGAATTCATCTGTGAGATCTTAACTACAAGCTTGACTGGATCTTCTTTGAACAAATCAATCAAGCTTGATCGAGACTTTTCTAAATTTTTTACAGAACCATTTAAAAGCTGCAAGAATAGAGAAGAGACAATTCTTTTTACATCTGAATAGATTACAAGGGCAAAAGTAAATAGAATATGTACTTGAAGAAAGCCATGTACTTAATTTACTCGAGGATCCATCCCTGATATCCTCTGGTCTTCCAACAGAGCATATGGATCGATGTAGGGTGGTGGCGCAACCGTAGTTCTGCTTCCGTCATGAACAAAATCTGCTCCAAAGTACTGACATTTTCAAACAAAACCAAAAGCAACGTTAAGTAGAAAGAAACCTTGAAAACTCAGACGTGCTTTGAACACTTTCAATGGCAACATAATGTGTGCGAATAGTACGGAAGGACACTGATAAACAAAAATGAATCTAGTGTACGTATGAGTAGGACAGTTTTGACCGTCAGTTCTTCATTGTAACGGCTGATTCAAGAATGATGAAGAAAATTACACTTCGTGGTCTTATCAACATACCGTGTAAAGGGCAGAGAAGACGCCAAGAGTCAAGACTATCAACGGCCAAAAACCCAAGAAGAAAGTCCCTCCAACAGTCAATAAGATCTTGGCACGCGGAATCAAGCCCTGAACACAACAATAAAAATATACATTTCTATAACAACAATACCAATTCTTAAGTTTGATAATTTACATATGCTGCTAAGAACTATCCTGATACTAAAGACCGCAATGATGCTTCTGTAATAAAGGTCGGGTATTAGTGTCAATCTGACCTCAAGTCCTTCACTGTTAAGAGCCAATGATCTCTCTCTTTGATTTAACAAGCTTTGATCAAATGCAGAAGTAGTCGTAGTCCTCTTCGAGCTGTTCCCAGTTTCTTTATCGGGCTTTATCACCTCATCTACATCAACTTCATAGTCTTGAAGCAAGGAAGTAGGAGTCATACCTCGTCTCTTCAATTCTTTCATAAACAAAGATTCAGGTGGTTCTTCACCTACAAAATAACACAACAAAAACTAATCTTTACTCAATTTCATCTATGATCAAACTTCAGAATCAACCAATACATAAAAAACAAGTAGTAGAAACAACAAATTTGAATTTTGACTTAGGAAAATCAAAGAAACAAGCAGAGAGAGTTTAGTGGTTAACCTTAATCAATTGCATACTTAATAATCGACTTTAATTAGTCATTATAGAGAGATTATGAAAAGAAATCAGAAGAAGAAGGAAACTATAATTACCAAAGCTGACCTTTTGACTGATTATCACCGTTGAGAGAAGAAGATGAACAAACCCTAACACATCGACCAAGACGATTCCATCTCGTGGAATCTGCTAATCTGAAAACCCTTTTTCTAGATTCCAATTTTACTGGAGATTTATGGCGGGAAATCGATACAGGAGATCCACAGAATCTAACAATTTCCAGAGAAGAAGCCATTTTTTTTTTTATGCGAAATCGAATTCTCTCTGTTTCTTTCGATTCTTCTTCAGTTCCCGGGAAGAATCATGATCCAGCCACAGTCGCCGCAGAGTAAATATAAGAGGAAAGGTTATACAAATTCAGACGGCAAAATTCTGTTATTTTGGATTTTTATTTCTCGAGTAAGTGCGTCAAGCAAGTGGTGGCAAGAGAAGGTTTGTGTGTGGTTGCTAAGCTGCCGCAAGGACATTGATAGCGGTAACGCCATACCCCACGTCTCGTTTTTTTTTCCTCAATATTTTCTCGAATTACTAGGTTTTGGATCAGCCCGACGCTAATTCGTGAAAATGTAAGGACTACCACATAAACGTTTTCACTACAGCAACAGATAGATTTCTCAAAACATTCTCTGTATATTACTAGAACTTTCTTTCAAAAACGTACTTTGAACAGAAAACAACAACTCAATAACCGAATACAAGGATCATGAGTTTCTACCTCTAGACTTCGTACAAAAGCCAAAAAATACTTCTCTGAGTTTTTCCTCAAGAAAAACGTCAGAGAGAAGAAGACAACCTATTTTTTTATATTGTTGTCACGAAAACTAAACCCTAGAAACTAGATAAATACGAAATAAAATTACAATAATATTTCGTATTTATCTCCTTCTAAACAATCTTCCAAACAAAATATTCTTCAGTATCTTTCAGCAGATATGATTCTCCGAATCTTCCTCCAAACAGAATATTCTTCAGTATCTTTCAGCAGATATGATTCTTCGAATCTTCCTGATTCAACAAATCTTTGTCATCCTTATCCAGAATCCTACTGTTGCTTCCGCTCCTGTCACATCTCCATTCGTCTGACTGTAACAAGTACTGTCACAGGTACTGTAACAGGTGTTGTAACAAATACTGTAACACGCATTGTAACACGTACTGTGNGTCTTGCATCTTCAATCTCCCCCTTTTTAGCTTTGTGTCTCTCAAGCACCTGCACCATAGAAACCACACAGCTACCACATAACGCAAACATGTCAAAAAGTCAATGAGACAAAACATTAAAACAACTCCAGAACCATGTCTGTTCTCTTACTCCCCCATAAACCTACACTAATGGATCAAATACAACATAAGAAAATCAATAACAACTTCCAT
>OVAN01009647.1:0-16685 GCA_900406275.1 Anastatica hierochuntica | reverse complement strand
GATAGTGGAAGTTGTACTAACGTTGCTAGTGATGCGTTTGTAGGAAAAACTAGGCTAGAAACCAAGTCACATCCCACACCTTATAAGCTACAATGGCTGAATAAGAGTGGCGAGCTTCAAGTGACTAAGCAGGTAACGGTTCCTTTTAGTATTGCTCGTTATACTGATGAGGTTCTCTGTGATGTTTTGCCTATGGATTCAAGTCATCTTCTGCTGGGAAGACCATGATAATTCGATAAGAAGGTTGCACATGATGGCTTTAAGAATCGTTATTCTTTCACACATCATGACAAGAAGATCGTGCTAGCGCCTTTGTCACCTCAAGAGGTTTATGCTGATCAACTGCACCTCAAAAGACAGAAATTCGAGGCTAAAAAGGCCTCTTCAGCCGCGACAACATCAGACAAGAAAGAGGTTCTTCAACTGGCTAAGGTAAGTGATGTTTCTAAGGCTGTTTGTTTGTCACAGCCTATGCTTTTGGTTATTTCTAAGGAAACTAACAATTTCTGCTGAGCTTTCACCGGAGCTTCCGAGTGATCTTAAGAAATTATTGCAGGACTTTGCAGATGTTTTTCCTGAAGAGATGCCGCCTGGGTTACCTCCTATTCGCGGAATAGAGCACCAGATTGACTTCGTCCCAGGAGCTTCTATACCGAACAAACCGGGTTACAGAGCAAATCCGGAGGAAACCAAAGAGATGCGAAGACAGATTGATGCTTTAATGGAGAAGCAACACATTCGGGAGAGCTTAAGTACTTGTGCGGTACCTGTTCTGCTTGTGCCTAAGAAGGATGGAATCTGGCGCATGTGCGTCGATTCCAGAGCCGTCAACAATATCACTGTAAAGTATCGACATCCTATTCCTCGTTTAGATGATATGTTAGATGAACTGCATGGTTCATGTGTGTTTTCTAAGATATATTTGCATAGTGGTTATCATCAAATTAGAATGAAAGAAGGTGATGAATGGAAAACTGCATTTAAAACTAAGTACGGGTTATATGAACGGTTAGTTATGCCTTTTGGATTGACAAATGCACCTAGTACATTTATGTGTCTGATGAACCATGTTTTGCGCAAATTTATAGGTCATTTTATTGTTGTTTATTTCGATGACATATTGATTTATAGCAAGAATATGGCTAACCATATTACTCATCTGAAATCGGTTTTAGAAGTACTCAGGAAAGAAACTCTGTTTGCTAACCTGAAAAAATGTACTTTTGGAACAGATCACCTTGTCTTTTTAGGCTTTGTTGTGACAGAAAAGGGAATCAAGGTGGATGATGAAAAGATCAAAGCCATTAAAGAATGGTCGAGCCCTTCTAACGTGGCTGAGGTGCGGAGTTTTCATGGATTGGCTGGTTTCTACCGTCGATTCATTAAAGACTTTAGTACTCTCACAACACCACTTACAGAAGTCATCAAGAAAAATGTTGGTTTCAAATGGACAAAAGAACAAGAAGACGTTTTCCAACAGCTGAAAGGGAAGTTAATCAATGCTCCATTGCTTGTTCTTCTTGATTTTTCTAAAACCTTTGAAATTGAATGCGATGCTTCTGGTGTAGGAATTGGAGTTGTACTGATGCAAGAGAAGAAGCCCATAGCATTTTTCAGCGAGAAACTCAACGGTCCCAAGCTGAACTATCCGACATATGATAAGGAGTTATACGCGCTTATTCGGGCTCTTGAAACTTGGCAGCATTACCTTTGGCCCAATGAGTTTATGATCCATACTGATCATGAATCTCTTAAACATTTAAAGGGACAACACAAGTTGAACAAAAGACATGCCAAATGGGTCGAGTTCATAGAGACATTCCCTTACGTCATCCACTACAAACAAGGTAAAGAAAACATAGTTGTTGATGCACTATCTTGCAGGTATGTTTTACTTTCTGCGCTTGAGACTAAGTTGTTGGGCTTTGATCAAATTAAGACATATTATGTAGATGATCCTGATTTCAAAGAACATTTTCGATCCAGTGATACATATTCCAGCGGATCTTTTTATATTTCTAACGGATTTTTGTTCTCTGGAAACCGATTGTGTTTACCACGTTGCTCTTTGAGAGATTTATTGATTAGGGAATCACATGAAGGAGGTCTAATGGGACATTTTGGAGTGGATAAGACGTACCATGTGCTGAAAGAACACTTCTTTTTGCCGCACATGAGAAAAGACATCGAGAAGTTCGGCAGACGGTTCCCTACCTGCGCAGAAGCTAAAGCCACTAACAATTCGCAAGGTCTGTATACTCCTTTACCTGTTCCTACGCATCCTTGGGTTGATATTTCCATGGATTTTGTGCTTGGTTTGCCTAGGACTAGAAAAGGTAGCGATTCCATCTTCGTTGTGGTAGATAGGTTCTCTAAGATGGCTCATTTTATCGCTTGCCATAAGACTGATAATGCTGTGCATGTTACTGATTTATTCTTTACGAATGTTGTACGTTTTCATGGAATGCCTAGCACCATTGTTTTCGATAAAGATACTAAGTTCCTTAGTTACTTCTGGAAAACTCTATGGTCTAGATTAGGAACTAAGTTGCTATTCTCTACTACATGTCATCCTTAGACTGATGGACAAACTGAAGTAGTTAATAGATCTTTGTCTGCCTTATTGCGTTCTATTGTTGGAAAGAATATCACATCTTGGGAGGATTGCTTGTCACATGTTGAATTTGCTTACAATAATTCGGTCAATAGGACTACAAAATTTTCCCCCTTTCAGATTGTATATGGATTTAGTCCTTTGATTCCATTGGATTTATTGCCTTTACCTCTGAAAGAATAAGCTAATCTTGATGGAAAATCCAAGGTCGAGTACATTTTTTCTTTGCATGAGTAGGTCAAGAAGAATATCAAGACAACCACTAAGGCTTACGCACGCCATGCCAACAAGAAGCGCCGAGAGTTGATTTTAGAACCCGGGGGTATGGTTCTCATTCGTCTAAGGAAGGACATATTTCCAGAAGAATGAAACTCTAAGTTGAACAGGCGGACTATTGGACCANACGGATAAACAATAATGCCTATAAGATCGATCTTGAAGGTAAGTTTGCTGTGAGTTCCACCTTTAATGTTGCTGACTTGATTCCTTTTCCTGTAGGAACTGCGGATTTGAGGGCAAATCCTTTTAAAGGAGGAGGGGATGATGCAATACAGGCTGATCAAGAGGCTGAGCTGGAANCTGGAACAGATCAACAATAATGCCTATAAGATCGATCTTCAAGGTAAGTTTGATGTGAGTTCCACCTTTAATGTTTCTAACTTGATTCCTTTTCCTGTAGGTACAACGAATTTGAGGGCAAATCCTTTTAAAGGAGGAGGGGATGATGCAATACAGGCTGATCAAGAGGCTGAGCTGGAACTAAATGATAGTGAAGACGAAGAGAGCATGGAGAATGGGCTGGATATGGCGACCAAAGAGATGGAAGATGGCCAAGATCCATTTGTTTTCTCTAATAGGCCTGTTACCAGATCTCAGACGAGAAGGCTTCAGGACCAGATTGCAATATTGGTTTACTCAGAACCAATTCAAATTTCAGACCAAGAAGCAAACCAGGATTTGACCAAGGCTTTCAACCATTCGGTTTTCAGCTTGGTTTAATCGATTTATTTATGGTTTTTAATTGGGTTTTAAGCTTAGATTAGTTTATTATTTTGGGTCTGATTTTAAGCCCAATTTTGGACCTGTTCTATGAAATTCCCATTCCTTTTGGGAAGGAAATTTTCGCCACTTAGGTTTTTTAGGGTTTTAGTTTTCTATTTAAGGCTTTGTATTCTCAGACTTTGAGATCATCCAAGTTTTTTTTTATCAATAAAGTTTTCTAAAGTTTTTATCTCTTTTCCTAGCAAAAGTGAATCTATGTTCTTCATTGAACAACTAAATTGCTACAGAGTTAATTCTCTAAAAGCTGATTGTTCCTGATTCATTACAGGGTTAATTCTCTAGATCTGGAATATTTTATCTTGTTTTCATTCTTCCCATCGAAATTCTTAGTCAAAATCGCAGACTTCTACAGAAAATTAAGATATGAAAAGACTGTTTTCTTGTTCAGAAGATCTTGGGTTGCATCAGCTTTCCTCTCCTGGATATAGAGTACTAAATTTATGCTTAAAGGTGAAAAATGTGACCCAAGTCACGTTAGCTAACCTCCAAGATGTTTCAGTGCACTTTTCTAGGCAGTTGGACATGCCACACATATCGCATTATAAAAGACAGAAACTCCAATACATAGGACCCTATCATTCGTAGCAGGGTTGTGAAAACGAGGATTCGCTCCCAATGCTCATATAAGGCGACAATCTTTGATTTGAATCATGGTCTAGCGCCTAATGCCTCTGTTCAGTTTCAGATTGTTTCTTCAGGCAAGTCTGCTTCACAATTGGTTGCGACGCAAAAAGAACACTAGGCTAGCAAGCGAGCTCCTCCTAAGAAGTGTCTGCTGAAGCCTAAGCCTCGTGATAGCTCTTATGTTAAAACAATCTATTGTACCTTGTAATGAGGTTTTTGCTACTTTGCGTTCTCAAACTAAGGTCTCAATACCTTCTACATGTAAGGGTTTGGTGGTATCCCGTAAACCACCTACTCATCAATGATTACAACTTTTCGGAACTGTCAAGGTCTCAAAACTTCCTTAACAGTTCGACGTTTAAGAGATTTGAGATTAAAACTCTTTCCAGACATTATTTTCCTGATGGAGACAAAAAACCAGGATGATTACATTTTATAAGTGTTTCAGTGGATGGGATGGGTTACGGTAACCATTACATCGTTCCTCCCGTGGGGTTGAGTGGCGGTCTAGCGTTATTCTGGAAACATGATATCGACTTACAAATTATAGTGGCGACAAAAAATTTCATTGACACAAAGATCACTTTTCAAAAACGATTGATTTTTATTCACTTGATTTTTACGTAATATGAAATATATAATTTATTTAATAAGATTCTCTTCATTTAGAGATATCGTTTCTTATAATTTTGTGGTAATTTGAGTTAATATTTTTTTTTAAAATTAACTAGCGGTACAAAATAGATCAACATGGATTTAATCTAAACTTTATTACACGAGACATTTTTTCTAACATCTTCTTTATTTATTTAGGCCTCGTTCGTTTCCTCATTCAGCAAGTTCATCCAGATGATCCATTCAGATGATTCATCTCGATGGATCATTTGAATGATGTTCGTTTTCATTTTTGTCCGCTCATCTGGATGCTCTGTTCGTTTGCTCATCCAGATGAATCATCTGAATGATTGTAATAATAAAAAGACTAAAATACCCTTGTTTTAATATAACCATAAAAGACTAAACTACCCTTATTTTTTAGTTTTGGCGGGAATCACGATATTGCGGTTTATAAGGAAAAAATGTAATTTTGCGGGTTTGACAGGAAAACATGATTTGCGGTTTTGGCGGGAAAATACGATTTTACAGTTTTAGCGGGAGAATGTGATTTTGCGGTTTAGGCGGGAAAAAATGATTTTACGGTTTTTGCGAGAAAATGTGATTTTGCAGTTTTGACGGGAAAAAGTGATTTTGCAGTTTTGACGCGAAAATGTGATTTTACGGTTTTCACCAAAATATATGATTTTACGGTTTTGGCGGAAAAACGTGATTTTGCGATTTTGGCGGAAAAATGTGATTTTGCGGTTTAGGCGGGAAAAATATGAGTTTACGGTTTTGCGAGAAAACGTAATTTTACTGTTTAGACGGGAAAACGTGATTTTGTAGTTTTGGTGGGGAAACGTGATTTTACGGTTTTGGCGGAAAAATGTGATTTTGCTGTTTTTTGTGGGAAAATGTGACTTTGCAGTTTTGGCGGCAAAACGTAATTATACAGTTTTGGCGGGAAAAATGTGATTTTACAGTTTTGGCGGGAAAATGTGATTTTACAATTTTGGCGTGAAAACGTTATTTTTTAGTTTTGGCGGGAAAATGTGATTTTGCGGTTTTGGCGGAAAAATGTGATTTTGCGATTTTGGCGAGAAAATGTGATTTTGCGATTTTGGCGAAAAAATGTGATTGCGGTTTTAGCGGGAAAATACGATTTTACGGTTTTGGCGGAAAATGTGATTTTGCCGTTTTGGCGGGAAAATGCGATTTTACGATTTTGGCGGAAAAATGCGATCTTGCAGTTTTGGCGGCAAAATGTGATTTTGCGGTTTTGGTGAAAAAGATGCAATTTTACGATTTTGGCGAGAATGTGATTTTGCGATTTTTACGGAAAAATATGATTTTGTGTTTTTGGTTGAAAAATGTTATTTTGGGTATGTGATTTAAGGTTTGACTCTAATTTTTCATATTGATTAGGGGTATTTTAGTCTTTTTATGTTTTTGGATAGATCATCTCCATTCAAATGATCCGATTAGGATCATCCAGATTTTTTGAAATTGTGTGTGTATTTTACAAAGTCATTCAGATTATTCATCTGGATGTTTCATCTGGATGATGTTTAATTATGCACTAAACGAACATCATCCATATGGATCATCCAGATGGATCATCTGAATGAGGGCACGAACAAACTCTTAATCAAGTAGACATAAGTAGCCATTGAGGCATTACATGAAATACTGAGAAAGTGGTTGTGAGTGTTGAAGCTTTTTTCGCCAAGGCATCCTCAACATTATTACACGAGACATATTTATGCAGGTTATTTAAAAGTAAATTTGAATATAAAATCTATATACATAAATCATTATTATGCATGTTATTATTTTAAACATTAAATATTTTACTTTTACGTGGTAGAAATAAATATAACTAATAATAACGTTATGGATGAAAAGGAGAGATATCAACTTGGAATGAGATTTTTGAATAGACTAAAATCGAGTCAATTTAAGACAAAAAGAAACAAAGAAAATTAGGTGAGATTGCTAAAACACGTTTGTAGATTTCACAATCGACGTCAACTCAATATCATAATCTTTCTTCGGTCTTCGTTATGAATTCAAAAACGAATCAAAACTAAAACAAATAGAATAGATACATTAATCTATAGTCAACCTTTTCTTATTTTTCATTCTTACCCGTATATGGTAATTAAAGATATTATTCTTTGATCAATACTCAACTGATTCACGTCATTTAGTGCACTTGAAGAATATTTGTATTAAAAATATATAATCATTTTATCAAGTATCTTATATAGTTCGTTGTATTTGAAAGTTCTACATGTTTTTCTTAAGGACATTCAATATAACCATGTTCCGACCAAAAAGATTGAAGTTTTTAGGGCAAAAAAAAAAGTAGGTCATTTATACTACTAATAAAAACGTTTTAGATCCTATAATATTACAACTAAAAAATTTTGACTCCAAAAACACATAATTTATTTTTCTTAATCCATTTGTTAACAATTTTTTTTTAATTTGGTGATAGGTCCATGGACTGTCGCATCTCTGTCGATCCTATGTAGGCCAGACCTGAATGTAACAGTTATAAAATTATAATCTTTTGGGTCATAGAATAGAATTAGAGCAAGAGTTTATGAAAGAAATATGATATTTTTTTAATATTGATCAAATCAAATGTTACAACATCATAATCATTTATATGTAAAGTAGATGATTAAACAACCACTTAATTTAGCGGATAGAAAGAGCTTTTCAAGATTAGTTAGTTTTGGTAATGTACTAGTACGGGTCATGGTGTCCAACATTAGTCTATTGCATTTCTTACAACTTTTAAGATGGTTTTATTATTCTCCTCATATGGTTATCTGAGCTGCTCCAAATTTGTAAACCTAAGTATTTTTTTAATACTTCCCTCTCACCATTTCCAATATAATCAATCTTATGAAAGTAATTTACATCTCCAAAAATGGTGGTGATATACAGCTTTATGCATTGAAGAGTAGCCCAAAGAAGAATAATTAACCTCACTACTTAATCATCAGATCCGTTCGGATATTTTTATGCAGATCTAATTCAGCTTCTTCTTCAGGGTTCATAATTTGTATAAATTGCATTTCCAACAAATCGATCCTCATATTTCTTGCTAAAGAAATTTTAATCAATCACTAGACTAAACGAACTTCCTAAAAAAAATTGTTTAGAAAAGTTAGGGCGAAACATTTTACCCGAAATTTGAATCCGAACCTGACCCAAAATATCCGAACTGAACAAGATCCTGAACTAAGAAAAAAATGCCCGAACGGATCTTGACCTTAAGTATTTCAGGTTTCAGATAATGTCCGAACTCGAACGGGTACCCAAAAAACCCGAAGAACCTGAAAAACTCGAGGAACCTGAAAAACCTGAATCTGAACCCGAAACCCGAATAAGTATCCGAAGATATCAAAATACTTAAAAAACACTCAAAATATTCGATAAAAAACTCCAAAATACATGCAAAAGTACCCAAAATATCCGAAAAAAATTCGAACAATTCGAAAAAAATCAAAATAGCCGAGATATCCGAAAAATCAGAAATATCGAAAACCGAATATTCGAATCAAAATTATCAGAGCATCTGTCTACCTAAATCGAATCCGAACAAAAACTAAAATTACACGAACATATATTGTAGGAGTTAAGTTCGGGACCGTACACGAATCAAACACGATCCAAAACCGGCCCGACCGTCTAGCCCAGGAAAACTATCTGTGATTATAAATCGATTTGCGGTGGAGATTCTGGTGAACTGTAAAATAACTAAACCATAATGGGCCTTCAGTTAAAGGCCCAATAATGTGCCAGAAACCAAACGGCGGCGTTTCCATCTCTGATTCGCGTCCGTTTCATTATCGTCTTCTCTTTCAAAGCATCTCTGATCTCTGCGTGTGTGTTTTGGTCAACATCAAAGTAAGTAACTTCGATTTCATTTGAAGTTGTTCTTTTCTCCAGATCTATAGTAATACGATGTGTGAATCAACGATTTGATGCTCTTTCGCAACCCGTCCTTGTTCGAGTTTCGCTTTGAAATCGATTTTTCTAGAATTTAAGTAAAGCTAAATAGTTTCTGGGTTAGAAATTTTTAGGGTTTTTGAAATTTGCTGAGAGAAGAAGTTGCTATGTTTTGCAGGATACCTTTAAGAAACTATAGACTATAGAACAAAAGCTAATGGATCATCAAAATGGATACGGTGTGGAAGTTACTGGTTTATCTCCATCTGTTACTGAGAAAGATCTTCTCGACTTCTTCTCCTTCTCTGGTGCAATCCAACATATTGATATTGTCAGGTTTTGATCTTATTTCCAGAAAATTTTCATTCTGATATTTTCACATTCGTTTTTGATAAACCCTTTTGATGTTCAGGTCAGGTGATCAAGCTTGCACTGCTTATGTGATGTTCAAGGATTCTTATTCTCAAGAAACTGCTGTTTTACTCAGTGTAAGTGTTATTTGTGTTTTGATTCACCTCTTGAGAAGTCACTCATTTGTTTGGGATTCACTATTATCTTCAGGGGGCAACAATATTGGATCAGCGCGTTTGCATAACTCGTTGGGGACATCATCAAGAGGAGTATGACTTCTGGACCGCCCCTTCGCGGGGTTTTGAAGATGAAACAAACTCACACGTATGCATCTCTTTTTTATTATTTCAGTAGAATTTAACATTGCGAGATAGCGATTCAAAATCATGTTTGGTAATCTTTATGTTGAAGTTTTGATGCTTGGTCTCATTTCTAAGCTGTTTCGGTTGTTTAATCACGTAGCCTTCTTCTCAACGAGGAGAGTTTAACGCCGGAGAAGCAATGACAAAAGCTCAAGAAGTAGTGAAAACAATGCTAGCTACCGGATTTGTGCTAGGCAAAGATGCTTTAACCAAAGCTAAAGCTTTTGATGAATCACACGGTGTATCAGCTGCTGCAGCTGCTAAAGTATCTCAATTCGACCAGAAGATCGGTCTTACCGACAAAATCTTTGCTGGAGTTGAAGCTGTCAGAATGACTGACCAAAGGTACCATGTCTCAGACAGAGCGAAATCAGCAATCTCTGCCACGGGAAGAACCGCTGTGGCTGCTGCAACCAGTGTTGTCAATAGCAGTTACTTCGCCAGCGGAGCTCTTTGGCTCTCCGGTGCATTAGAGCGGGCGGCTAAGGCTACGTCTGATCTCGCTAGCCGCGGTTCCAGGCAGTGAGTAGACTTGCAAAAAGCAATTAGAACTTTATATATATACAAAGCTGATGATAAAATTACTGGTTGTTATGGATTGTGTATTTGGATAGAGATTTGGCCACGTGGCACAGTTTGTGCCAATGAAGAAATCCAAAGAAAACAGAGTAAGTCATCTTCTTTTTAGCTTCAATCTCCGGATCATTCAAAATCACCTCTCCATGGCTGCTGCTTCAAATCTGCCGTCAACCACGGCAACTTCCATCTTTCGCAAATCGCTCTTCCTCTCAACGACCTTCTCCTTCCCGGCTTCTTCTCTGCCTCCATCCACCAAACCGCAAAGACGCGTGCAGAGATTGCTTCTAGCCTCCTCTTCCTCCTCCGCCGTTCCTTCGGATTTTAAACCGGCTAAGAAAGAAACCGTCTATTTCGACGGCGGAGCTCATTACGGAGATCTACTGGCCAATCTCGTCTTAGGCTTAACAATCCTATGGCTCCCACTAACTTTAGCAGCCGTGTCTCGAGCTTTTAACCTCCGTTACAGGTTCACTAACCTCCGTGTGACGGTGATTTCGGGACTAACCGGAGAAGACCGGAGCGATTTTTCGTACAAAGTGATTAACGATGTGCAGGTTGTGCCGAGATTTATCGGGGAATGGGGTGATATCATCATCACGTTGAGAGACGGGACGAAAGTAGATCTAAGAAGCGTTCCTAAGTTCAGAGAGATTGCTAAATACTGCTTATCAATGGCTGATCAACCTCCTGTTCCTAAAGAATCTGGCGGTAAAGGATTTTGAAAATTTCTCACTTCTTATGCTTTTGTGATGATCTTTCATTAGAAATCATATAATTTTCATCAATTTGTTTTTTTTTTCCACAACAAATTTCATTGAAACAGAGTTTTACGTAGAGACTAAGTCCTGTCCAAATGAGAAAATATGTTCAAACAAACCACTTTACCACTTTGCAAAGAGAATCGGATGAGATTCACTGCGTTACAACAGCTTATTTTTTCCTTCTCAAATAGCTCATTGAGCCGACAAGGATAGCCTAAAGCTATATACGAGGTGAGCATTATGTCCTTCACCACACTACTCGCGATTTCAAAAAGCACCATGATTACATTTAGGATCTTACAACATCATACCAGATTTACCTTCACCAAGTTCAAGTAGAGTAACAATGGAGTTCATCATAGATGGCCAGTCAATTGGCCATGTCAAGGCCTTAATAATCTCACCTAGAGATGGTTTGGGTCTTTGGTTCGATTTCGGATAAAAATCGTTCGGTTCTTTCGGTTCCGAGATTTAGGATCCATTCGGTTCTTTTTCTAATTCGGTTCGGTTTTGGTTTCGGATCCAAAACTTTCGTTTCGGTTCGGTTTTGCTCCCGGTTCTTTCGGTTCCGAAGTTTAGAATCCATTCGGTTCTTTTTCTCGTAACCGAAACTAGTACCAAACCATATTTTTGATTTTTGTGGGGTTAAAATTTGGTTCCTAATCGAAATTTTCGGTTCCTGTTCTTTCGGTTCTCAATTTAGGATCTATTATGTTCTTTTTATAATTTGATTCGGTTTCGTTCTCGGTTCCAAAGTTTCGGTTCTGGTTCAGTTCCGATTCCGGTTCTGTCGGTTTCGAAATTTAGGATCCCTTCGGTTATTTCTTTGGAACCGGAACTGGAACCGAAAATTCGGTTCGGTTCCCTCCGTTTCGGTTCGGATTGGATAATATACCCAGGCTTCTCACCGGTGGTCGTAACAAAGATTACCTGAGATATTGATAGGCTACTCATACTTTCCAAAACTCATTCCCATGTCATAATTTTCGCCACTCTTAGTGCCAGTCCAACTATAAAACTCTTGTTGTTGTTGTGTGACTTGTCTAGTTTGAATTATAAGAGCAACATCTTGAAGCATGATTAGTTGATTGAGTTTCTGCAAATCCCACGAACTACTATGCTCAATTATGTGGCTCTTTTTTCATCAATTTGTTTGAACTACTAAAAATTATTCATAAAAGTTATATTTGTTAATCTGCGCATAGTTAACACTTAAACGGTAATTCAGGGATGGTCTCTGTTGCTCGCTGAGAGGGCCTGAGATTTTAAAGTGTATTGGATGATTTTCTTGTTCCATTAGCCCAAGATTCAAAGGGCCCAAACCACACTTTTATTTAATGGTTAATAGAATTTGAATTTCCAAAACTTTCTTTCCTAGAATATATACTGTGATCAAAGAAAATAAACGAAAGCTTTGTGACATTTGACTTATACCAAAACTTTTGAAAAAATTATCACAAATTTATGGCATTTTTTTATATTTAAAACTTATTCTGATTTTTTTTTTAAAATAAAGTAGTTATAGACAAAACAAAACAAATTGTATTAGTTTACCTTTCCTATCATAGTTACATTTTGGTTTAGCGGATGTTCAAATATCCATTTAAGTAGTTTAAGTTATGATCAAACACATATACTATGACATGTTGCGAACTAACATATATACAATACACGCACTGCTTGTTTACATATACAAATCTCACTTATATAAAATAATATGTTTATGATTGTATGAAGTAATATTAGACCTACAATATAGGTATTATCATAGGCACTGAGATATGATCATGATTCTTCTTGGCATAATAACAGTATTACATTTTTAATAGCTTACTTTGCTTGTGATTTAATAAAGGTTAATAAGGAAGAATCTTGGTCATACATATGCGTGTTGTTGACCATATGGTCCAATCTGATAATGTTGACCATTTGTATGTATCTCCATTGGATTCCAATAAAACTTGTAAGAAAAATATTAATATATTTGGAGAAAATAAATGAATAATAATAATAGAAATATAGAGGGTGATGATAAGTAAGCCGTTGAGGTGAACTCTTTGCCTTTGCTTTGATGTCTGACACATTATCATCAAGTCTTAGGTAGTCTTCCACAATTTCCCATATTGACCATATCATTCTTGTTTTTATTCATTGTTTATAACGTTTAAATCTTATAATAGCTCCACTAATAATGACATTACATATTGAGATATTAATTTGAGTTCCATGTTTATAATTTGTTGGTATTGATTGGTTATTACTTGTCATTTATACTCGATCCCTACTCATTCATATCTCAGGAGATTTGGGTGTGTTAGCTTATATTGAATGGAATTGGTTGTGATGAAGTCTTTACGAATATAGCATACAATTATAAATATAGGAGACCAACGCACATGTATAATTGGAGGGAGATATATTCAAACGATGATTTGGAGTGATAAGTATTCAATATGAAATCACGTATTATTCAAACGAGAATTTTAAAAAGTCTTACAAAATTCAGTGTTATTGAAATGATGATTTTAAAATGTATATTCAAATTCATTGTTATTTGAAATATTTTAAGTAATAGATTTTAAATGACTTTAAATTATTTTAGTGAAATTTTCTTGTTAAAAATACAAAAGGAGTATATTCAAACAATGATTTTAAGTGATTTATATTAAAATTTGAAATCATATGTTATTCAAACAAGAATTTTAAAAAGTCTTATAAAATTAATTATTATTGAAATGAAGATTTTAAAATGTATCTTCAAATCTCCTATTATTGGAAATATTTTGAGTAATGAATTTTAAATAATTTAAGGTGCTTTAGTGAAATTTTCTTAAAAATACAAAGACTCAAATCACAAGGTTGTAATTAGAACTGCAAAGAACTTCTAAAAAACTCATAATCACTTCCTTAATTTATATAAAAATCATAATCACTTCCTTTTTTAGCCCATAACCACTTCCTTAATTCATCAAAATCTTCTAAAAACTCCTTAAAAATCAATTTCCATCAAATGCTCAACTCAATACATCTTCCAAATATTCAAATATACGGTTTTAAGTGAAGTTGCAGAGATTTTCAAAGATAATCACAACAACTTTCCTAATTCACCAAAATTTTTTAAAAACTCACTAAAAATCAAATCCTCTCCAATGCACACTTCAATACCCTTTATTTATCGGAAGCAAAATATAAAAAACAAAACTTACATAAGGTGATCAAAGAAAACGAAAAAACATAAATAAAAATTAAATGTTTTTTTGACGAAAAAAAATCTATTATATTATTATATTTTACAAGTCCATAAGTATTTTTATAATTACACTAATAGCACAAACGAGTTATATCTACACAAAATATTACAAGTCTAAGAAATACTGCAACATTAAGTTCTTCTTAAGGAAGGAGGCTATTCGAATTTTCAAGTAACCTATTTAAAAATGGAAATTATATTTTCCTTCAAGTAATCACTGGCATTAGTATCATTTTTCGGTCAACAAATTGTACTAATACCATTAAACTCTGGAGTAAACAATGGACAGAAATGCTTGAATAATCTTACTAGATCCGAATTCAAATACGAAACTATAAATAATGGAGTAAATAAGTCGCAAGTTTGTAAAGTCACGAAATGTGAATTGCATAAAGCATATAAACAGTGTAAAAATAGATCATGACTGTGTCTCAACACTCATCTTTCAATAAAGACGAAAATTTTGCAGAGTTCAGATTCCTCTCTTTCTCAACAAGCTTTTGAAGTCACATTGTTTCACATGCATGGGAACAATGCCCACTTACATGTACGTACGTGTAACGTGTGCATCTGTATTTTTTTCATTTCTGCACGTGTGAACCAGCATGCATGTTATACGTTGAAAACGCACACACGTTCCTCGACGCACACACGTATTCCACAACAAATTTACAATAATATAGGATCCTTTTTTGTTTGTTAACCGTTATGAGATAATATTGTACTAAATATATATTTGTTTAAGAAATCCACTAGTTTGGTTTGGTCCGACTCCATCATCACTCCAACGTGAACTAACTTATAATATTTTACTAAAAACACAACCTTATGATATAAAACTTTATCCAGAAAAGGAAAGTGGTTAAATCTGAATTGGTCAGTCCTTTTAAAATTTTAAAAATGAGCATCGCATCCTTTGGTCAAATGTCAGACGAACAAGCATCCTTAAATCGTGCGAGAATGTCTTTCTTACATTTCCTAATCTTTTCCGTATACAATTTAAAAACAAAAAACTTCAATGGTTTCCAACGGATTTTCAGAACGAGATCTATAATATACAATACTACCAGCTTTTATAAGAAAAAACTAAGACAGGCTAAAGAAAGTAGAGTGTATTATTAAATGCACATATCCAATGAATTCTCATGATTAAGGCGCCAATAACCAGAATTAAATTTGATTACAGAGAGCTTAAGTAAAATTAAAATGGACATAGGATTCCTATATGCTTTTTTAGTTGTAGGCTTGCACGCATAAGAAGAAGAATACTTTAAAAGAAGAAGAAGAAGGATAGTTTTAGGGTTTTATAAATTAAAGCTGATTCAAATTTCTGAAGTGAGGCCCCACGGGATTGTAGGAATCCCAAGCATGGGAACCATGCTCATATACATGTACGTATATTTTAAATTTTAGTTATCTTTTTTTTTTGAAACTATTTTTTTGACATTAAAATAAGCAAAAAATATGTTTTAATAAAATTTGGTGAAAAAAGTTATCAAACTTAAACTTTTCATTTTAATTAAACGAAATTAATCATATCACATTCTTTGAAAGAATCGACTTCAAAATAAAACAATATTTTCAATCAATCTTTCCAATAAAAATTATGATGGTTCGTGAAATAATATCTTGTTGTATATATAGATATATTTCTGTACGTCATTAATAGTCCTAACATCGAATATATTAAAAGATAACAAATTTTAACTTGTAAATCTTTAAATTCATCTAGTGGTTAAAAATATGACTATATTAACGACGATTGGGTGTTAGCGGAGAAAAAACATGTTGATTTATGGTCAACTATTACTCAATTATCATATATATATATATATATATATATATATATATAACAATCCCAAAAACAAAAGTATAAACCGCGGGTCGACTCGCAAAACCGCTAAACTATGCGGGGTGAATCTAAACATATAAATATAAACCGTAATCCGTGGCGAGCCGATCTATACGATTCGTTAAAAAATCAAATCCGCAATAGATTGGATTACTTAAATGCAGACTGATCCGTCTGATATTAGTCTTTATTATTTAGCTTTTGTTAATAATAATTCCACTAGCCCACCAAAGAGAAAACTCGGTTGCTTTTGGATTGAACACGTATGGCGAAATCATACGACATGTTTCCGTTAGCGTGGGAGCTAAGGGCATCTCCATTGGAGAACCTTGCTAAAGGTTCTTAAATTTTTTTTTTTGTCAGATTTAAAAAAAAAAATTAAATTTTGACCAATCGCGGACAGCCACGTGTCGTGAGACCCGCGTAAACAGTATAAGAGTTGGCTCTTATTTAGTAGTTTTAAGAGCATCTCCATCCGTGAGACTCTCCAAAAATCATTGACTATTCANAAAATAGTTAAGGATTGATCCTTAACCAAGGATTTTAAGGACTCCAAAGTCCAAAAATCCTTAACTATTCATGGGTCCCACCTTTGAATAGTTAAGGATTTTTGGACTAAGGGCATCTGCATTGGTGAACCCATGGGAGGTTCACCAAAAAAAATTAA
>OVAN01009646.1:0-16686 GCA_900406275.1 Anastatica hierochuntica | reverse complement strand
ACGCACGTACGCACGCACTCACGCACGCACGCACGCCTGCACGCCCGCACACACGCACGCACACACGCACGCTCGCACGCGCGCACGCACGCTCTCACGCCCGCCCGCACGCACTCAGGCACGCACGCCCGCCCGCCCGCACGCATGCCTGCCCGCACACGCACATGCACACGCGCACACACATTTACACACGCACACACACATACACGCGCACACAAACACCCACACACACACGCGCGCGCGCCCATGCACACACGTGCACAGACACGNCGCACACACGTGCACACACGCGCACACGCGCACACCCACACACCCACGCGCACACACACATGCACACACGTACACACACACAGACACGCACGCACACACGTACGCACGCACGCATGCATATTAATATTTTGGTTATTCTTGGATATTTCAAGTTTTTTCATATATGTTTTTAATATTTTGGTTATTTATATATATATATATATATATATATATATTTTAGGGGGGAAATGCCAAAAAAAAAACTTTCGAATCTAAGCCAAATAAAGCTTCAACTCTTAAGTGAGCAAAAAAAAACCTCAATTTTTTAAAATTATCCTTTGAAATCTCCAAACTAATTTGACCAGACCATTTAGAATTCAATGAAAATCAGACGTTAATCACCTGTTATTGTCGTTAAGCAAAAAATGATATCGTATTAATGATAATAAAAAGAACATGTTCCTCAAAATAAAACGACGTAGCATAAGACAAGGCAAAAATCCCAAGTCAATGTTTTTCAAACCTAAGTCTGAGTTGCGTTCTCTCTCTCTCTCTCTATTCAAAGACCAACTTACTCCGACACATCTCTGTTTGCTTCTCCGGCGAGCTCTGCCTTCCTCTCCGGCGATGACGAGCGCTGTCTTCTTCTTCGGCGAGGTGTCTTTGGTAGTTTTCATTGTTATTTCTCTCTCTCTCTTGTCGGATATCTCAAGTAATGATTCCTCATCTCTCTGTATTGTCGTTGTTTATAGGATTTCTCATTTCTACGACACATCTCTATCTACTTCTCCGGCGAGTTCTGCCTTCCTCTCCAGCGACGGCCAGCTTTGTCTTCTTCTCCGGCGAGGTAATTCATCATCTCTGCTCTCTCCGGTAGTTGTCGTTGTCATTTCTCTCTCTGGTAGTTGTCGTTTTCATTGCTTGTATGATATCTCAGGTAACGATTCCTCATCTCTCTGTATTGTTGTTGCTTGTAGGATTCCTCATTCCTGCGGCGTCTCCGCTTGTTATCGATATGAGGAGGTCAAAATTGGAGCCAAGGTGATCGAGTAATGTCGTTGAGATTGGAAGCTAAAAGATTAGGTAATGTGTTATAGTCGAGGCTGAGAGTCGAGGAGGAGATGAGCGTGTTAGCGGAGATGGGTGTGAAATTGATGATGTCGGTGTTGAATCAATACATATTTGGTTATGGAATTGAGGCTTGTGACCCTGAGCGGTCTTCCGAATCCGAGCTTTATTCACCGACTTGATTTCTATCTCTGTCGAAACCTCACCCTCGAAGACAATAAAATTTCTTAAAAGCCATAGGTACTAACATATCCAACCTCCTAAAGAAGCTTCTTGTAAATCCACCAGCGGCAAACACTTAGCTGGCCTTGTCGCCGAAAGGAAGCTGTGTAAATTTAACATTCGAGAGAAGGTGCAAAGCACTAAAGGGGATAGTTCCCATGTGCGTTGAGAAAACGGACATTCTAGGAGGACATGATCCACCGACTCACCACCACCACAACAAGAACAAGCATTAGAAGAGATAATGCCACGGGTGAGCAATTACACACCAATTTGGAGTGCATTTACCAATGCTTTCCATAGGAACATTCTTATTTTCAGTAATGTCCTCTGCCCCTATACACACTTCCTCCAATCAAAATCATTTCCATCAAGGTATTTCTTCTTATGTTTAATCAACTCATATCCCGACTTTGATGAATATCGACCACTTTTGCTTGGCAACTATACCAAAATATTTGAATGTGAACGGGTATTGAGATGAAGATAACATATCAAACCCCTCTGTTCTGGTAGATGAATCGACACACGAAATGAAAACATAAAAAACTTCTTAAACAAGAATATCCTTTGAAAAATACATAATGATCATTAAAAAACATATTACGAATTTGGAACAAAACAATAAACTTTAAGGCAAAAACGTAAGAGAGAATCCAAATTGAACCAAATATTATTCGTTTACATTTATTGTTGTGTCAATAATAGTTACAAATTATTAAAATCCATATATGTTGAGACATCCCGATTCAACGTCCTACCTGAGCAGTTGGCTCTAGATGGATTTTTTAAACTTGTAAACAACATCGACTTTGAAGATTTTCAATATGTTAAGGAAGGACGAGGTTCACAAATACTCATACATGATGAATATTTGATTACCTTTCGCTAGTATTGCTCTCTTCGGGTATTAGAAAATCAGATTGCGATTGAAGCCACATCATGACATTTTTTCTCAAAACCTACAAATTAAAAAGCGGGAATATCTACCAATAAAGACCAAGTGGTCTAGCAGTGATATTGGGATAACCAAACCCTCGCACGTAGTTCCTCCGACAAATCATGACTCCAAAAAAAATTCAATATATAGTTGGATCCACTGTGACGTTTTGGGAGGATATGACGTCCTAATCCCAGAAGCCGAAAATGAAGATCTTCGTCCCATAGAGATATGAAGCACAACGAGCCAAAAGCGGTGAGGTCAACAAAGACAAAAGAGGAGTCGCCTAGACAAGCCATAGACGAACCAACCTCACGTTCTAGCCAGTTGTTGCACGCTTACCACTATATTAAATGTTACCATGCATACATCACTCGCCTCCACCGTGCGCACGCCTTCGGAAAAGAAAATTGAAACCCTTCTTTATCAAATTCGACAAGGCGACTCTAACATGACAACAAACCAAAACAAAACAACTCGAACTACGACAATCCACTCTCACCCCAAAGAAGAACCTGCAACAACAACTTTCACAGATTAGGCGAATGGAATCTTTAAGCCCAACCCCGCATTCCAACGTTAACATTGAGGACATTGGAATCAGAAAGAGAAAACTAACAACCTTTCCATACTTTAACTATAAAAACCGACTCCTACCTCAAATCACATGTATACTCGCTGAAAGTCCAGATTTGAGCATCTACCCACCATATCTATCATAACTGATGCAACCATGACCATCAACTCTATCAAGGGAAGGAAAGACTGGTATGAACCAGCTAGGCCAAGGATCATGGCACGATCTAATGGTTTTTCTAAGGAGCTAATTGGTATGATCCATGAGGTATTAGACCGAGAGAAACATATGGATTCAAGACAGACAATGTTGGGCTTGAATATTCATGGAAAAATCAATCTTTGGACATGTCTTAGTCCATACGAAGAAAGGTCTAGCAACCATAAACTTTCTATGGTCAAATAATATATCAATCTGACAGCAATTCGAAAATCTACGACTATGCGAAAGGTCAAACCGAGATATTTAATTGTTCGAGTTTTATTCTTATTTGTTTAGCATTATTTCTTTTGGTTTAGTATTTTCTATTTGGTTTAGTAGTTTGGGAAAACCCTAGTTGTTTTGTTTCTACTTAAACGTTGTATTCTGTAGACTTTTAATTCATTCAAGGTTTTAACAAAAAGTTTTATCTTTTATTCTTCACAAAGTTGTGAATCTCTGTTCATCTTCGAACAAATTTATCGCTAAAGAGTTAATTCTCTAAGAGCCTTTTCTGTTTAAGATCAATCAAAGAGTTAATTCTCTAGATCCTAAACACTTCTATCCAACCATCAATCCATCGATTCTATCTCCATAAATTCGCAGAAACAAACCCAAAACCATTCAGAAAATTTTGATCTCTTAGTTTCAGAAAGATCAGGGACTAAAAACCTCCCAAAAGCTCAAGGGACTAAGAACCTCCCAACCATTATTGCATCAGGTGGTATCAGAGCAATCTGAACAAGAGATCACGGGTTTTCTTCTTCTCTTTCTGCGATTGTCAATTCTGTTTTTTTTTTGGGAAACACTTGTTCTCTCTTTTCTCTTATATCTTAATTCTGCAAAGGCTTAAGATACATGAATCAGCATTAAAAAAACAAAAAAGCTGAAAAGAATCTGAAAAAGCTGAAGAGAAACCTAGCTTCTTGTGGTAAAGGGGTTGCAGCTGTAACTTCCGCTACAAGTTTCAGGCCTTTGCTAAAGTATTCTTTTCTCTCTATCTTTCTTATTTGGGGACTTGGGGAATTGATTCAAAGGTTTGATTTGGTTTTGTTCTCTATTGAGCTATAGATTCACAAAAAATCAGAACAGAAAACACGTAAAAACAATTTGAGAGAAACACTTGAGAGCTGTGAGGCTTCGGCTAATCCTAACGAGTTTGTTTAAGTGTTTCTAACAGGAAACCATGGCTGGAGATGTCAGTAAAGAAAAAAGACACGAACTGTGACATTGACTAACTTGCAGATGGAAACAGTGGTTTCTGAAGTTGTTAAAAGATTGAAACTTAGTGATCTAACCAACTTCTCTATCATTGATCAAAGTGCGCAAATTTCGCAGGTTCAGAAGGATGCTAAGAGCAAGAGGAGGAGTAGAATACCATCTTTCTGTGACCTAAACGACCATGATGGTTATTTAGAGTGGGAACAAAAAATGGAAATTGTTCTCGAAGGCCAAAATTATTCAGAACGAAAGAAGATCAGATTGGCTACAACCGAGCTCTATGATGATGCCCTTCAATGGTGGGAACAGCTTGTTACTACCAGAATAAGGACAGGAGAAGCACAAGTTGCATCTTGGTTTGATATGAAACACTTCATGAAGAAACACTTTGTTTCTGAAAATCACAGCAGAAAACAATCTAGACAGCCAAGGACGTCTCTACCACCTAAGCAAAGATGTCCAATCAAACGTCTTTCCTCAGAAGTTGATAATCCAAAGAATTATAACAAGCAGGAAAATGAGGTATTAGAACATGAATTTTCTCTTTTCTCTCCTTAAACTGAATTTATTTTCAGTAATGCTTGTGATAAACTAATCTGTTTTGAGCCGGAGAAACCGAGAAATCTTGTTTCAGTGTCTCAGATTGTAGAAGAACACGCAGTAGAAGCAGAACAGAAGAGTTTACCACAAGAAGAAGTGTTAGAGCAGCCAAGCAACATTGAAGTAGAAAGAAGTGTTGAGTCATCCTCGTCCAATCTGCAAGAACGTGAAATTTGTTTCCAGCAAACTTCAAAGCAACAAACTCGAGGTAAGTATCTAGACTCCAAGAAACGAATGAAGCCTAACTTGTTATCTTTAGGTACAGAACAAACTGTTTTGAGGTCTATACTATTCAAAGAGTGGGAGTACAATGAACTAACATTGAATCCTTCTGAAGTTGTGATTCAACAAGCAAACCGAGCAAGCTGCCTAGAAAACAGATTTGACGTAGGAGCACTCCGAAGAACATATCTTTCTAACCAAAGGGAATTAGGCAACAAGCTCAAGTGTTCTAAAAACTTCATTGCTCAGAGCATCGTTACCAACTGGATTCACAACAACGACATTTCAGACCTGAAAGTTATGAATTTTACAAACTGGTCACATCTAATTGTTCGTGATCTGGACGTATACTCACTCCAAGGAGCACTTCATTCAAACCAGAGGGATTCAAAGGGTGAATAAACTTGTTCCAGATTTTTAAGTCATCAAGGAACCACGTCAAACAAGTTTGGGGCAAAAAGCAATTTTGAGCTGAAAGATATTGATTCCACAAAATAGGTCATTCTGCGCTTACCTGGTTTTGATACTTCCACATTTGAAACACTTCAATCCCACATATGGCGACCAGGGAAGTTCTCTAAGATTTTTTTTTTTATTTCTTTAAAGATTATTTTATCTTTGAATACACATATATGATTTGTTTGTCTCTGTCAAAAGGATCTAATGCATTTTTTTGGAAAGTCGTGAAACGCTCAAGAAGAATCTATAAGCGAGAGGATGATGAGCGATTCAAGCCACCTGATTTGGACCAGGACAAGCATCAAGACATCAACTACTTCATGCTGATCAAAGAAGCACCGCCTGATTCAAATCTCAAGCCCGAACCGAGCAAGAACATTTTTGGAATAAGACTCTTACTTTATGATTATTTTGCTTGCGCTATCTTGTTCTTAGTTTATGGAGATTTGATGAATGCATTGGAAATCATAAACATGGTCAATGACAATGCCTTTCAGCTTGATCAACAAGGTAAGAATTCGGTTACCTCTACTTTCAACGTTGCTGATATAATTTCTCTGCATGTAGATGATGCGGATTTGAGGACAAATCCTTTTAAAGAAGGAGGGAATGATGCAACCATGACCAGTAGCTCTATCAAGGGAAGGAAAGACCGGTATGAACCAACTAGGCCAAGGATCATGGCGCGATCTAATGGTTTTGCTAAGGAGCTAATTAGTATGATCCATGAGGTATTAGACCGAGAGAAACATATGGATTCAAGACAGATCATGTTGGGCTTGAATATTCATGGAAAAATCAATCTTTGGACATGTCTTAGTCCATATGAAGAGAGGCCCAGCAACCATAAACTTTCTATGGTCAAATAATATATCAATCTGACAGCAATTCGAAAATCTACGACTATGCGAAAGGTCAAACCGAGATATTTAATTGTTCGAGTTTTATTCTTATTTGTTTAGCATTATTTCTTTTTGTTTAGTATTTTCTATTTGGTTTAGTAGTTTGGGAAAACCCTAGTTGTTTTGTTTCTACTTAAACATTGTACTCTGTAGACTTTTAATTCATTCGGGGTTTTAACAAAAAGTTTTATCTTTTATTCTTCACAAAGTTGTGAATCTCTGTTCATCTTCGAACAAACTTATCGCTAAAGAGTTAATTCTCTAAGAGCCTTTTTTGTTTAAGATCAATCAAAGAGTTAATTCTCTAGATCCTAAACACTTATATCCAACCATCAATCCATCGATTCTATCTCCATAAATTCACAGAAACAAACCCAAAACCATTCAGAAAATTTTGATCTCTTAATTTCAGAAAGATCAGAGACTAAAAACCTCCCAAAAGCTCAAGGGACTAAGAACCTCTCAACCATTATTGCATCAATAACTCTGGCCGGATCTAGCAAACCAAGGACAAAAATCTATCCAAAAAGTCAAGCATCTCAATGTTAGGAAATATGGGCATGGTCGGAGCAAATAGCAAAAGAGAAAAGGTAGAAAAAGAGGCTTCTCTGGCGACAGTGATTCTGCTCACGGTCGCCTGATCCATAGATGGCTATTGAGATTTTTTTTCGAGAGTTGTTAGTTCCTTTGTTGACTTAAATTATCTTACTAATAGGTGTATCGATCGCATTTTAAGAATAATGAAAGTAATAAACTTTTATATTTAGAGAAAAATGGGTTGGTGCGTGACCCGTTTTTCACTATATGTATTTTTGTTTAAAAGATTCGTATATTGATATTAAAAAAGAAAAGTGTATTTTGTATTTAAGTGTTTCTAAGAAAAAGTATGAATCTTTTTATTTTAAACCGTGTTTAGTAGATTGCGTGTATAGGCATTTCGCCAAATAGGTCTCCTTATTATCTTTTCTTTTCCTAAATATAGTATTTATTAGTCAGAGATTTTAATGATTTCTTTCTTTTTCGCTGTTCATATCTAAAGAGAGTAAAATAAGGATGCAAGAAAAAGAAAATACATAGAGAGTAGTGGAATTACAATAATGGTGATATACTTTATGTATAGTTACGTGTATATGGAAGGTATGATTTTGCCATATAACCAAAAAAGACCTATATTTAAGAATATAACATGCAATATTTTGTATTAAAGTATTCATATATTTTGCACCTATTGAGACTATTTTGCCTTTAACTCATGTTTTGTTTTGTTTTTTTCTCTTCCACCTTACAACTTTAAAACTCACACACATATACATACATATATATATATATATAGAAATAGAATTGTAAAACACGAAAAATTAGTTTTTTCGCATTAAACGTACTTTGAATTTTCAAAACAAATATATATTCCGTAAGTAGTCGCTAAACACAATAACGTATAGAAGATAGTAATAATATTTTGATAAGTCAAACTATTTATTTTATACAGAACAATTATTATATTAAATAAGATCAACCTTAATATTAGTAAACATCAAAGCATTAATAATTGAAAATGACTATTGTTTAGGATTTTTTTGGACGAATTTTTGAGAGAAAGAACAAGAAAAAAAGATGTAAAGCTATCACTTTATTGATATATAAAATAATCGGGTACAATGAATGAATTATAAGTAAAAGCTCTTGATCCTCGAATTAGGGTTCTTCCTTTTGTATTTATAGTATTTGAATAAAAGTATTTCCATATTCTTTTATGCATAACTTCTAGTTTTGCGTCTATCTTAGCAAAAAAGAATATTTCCATTATTCGATAGGACAATAATCTTGATCTCTGAGATTTAAACAATTAAAGGGAATATTCGCTTAACCTTGACTTGTGGCTACGACGTAACTACGTGACCTTGGCTAAAGTCTTGGTTTATGGGTCCTGCTAAGGAGGTTATTTATGTGTCTTGATCTTAGCTAAGGCTAGGCTCTAAGAGAATAAAATTACCCCAACAACAATTATATTAGTAAATGCACCTTGAAACTCTACTAAACCACACAATTTGTAAACCATATGTTTAACAAGAAAATACCAAAATTGTGAATTACACATAAATAAATAGAAATACTACTCGAGATATGATGATTATTTTGCGAGTATTTAACAACCCAAGTAATCAAACATTAATGAAAGATAAATATAAACTCAATTATACGTAAATGGTAAGTGAATGCATAATACGAATTTTAATATGAAAATTTAAGTTATTTCGGAGGATGTAATGAGAAATTGGGGGTATTTGGTATGCTTTAGAGAATAAGTTGTAGAATGATAAATACAAATACTATTCAATATAATATACATTGTAAGTGGTAAAATTATTTTTGCATATATATAATTAGCACAAATAACAAAACATCATGGAAAAGGAATATAAAACTTAGTTATACATAATAGGTAAATGAACATATAAAATGAAAGTTTATATGAAAAATAAATTTATATTGGGGTTATCAACAAAAAAAAATTTGTTTGACAGGGGTATAAAATTAGAAGAAAAAATTAAGACGAAATTGTAAACTAAAGACTAATATGATACAGAAAAAATAGATTGACTATACACGTTAAATTGACTATGTAAGTTCCCCTTGCATATAGATTGTTTTGACTAGAAGGAAAAAAAAAATATTGTAGAAAATATATAAGTGTTTTTTGAACAACTAGAACTGCAAATAAGTGTCACTTCCGGTGATTAAAGCCAAAATGAATAAATGACAACTAAGCATGAAATGGACAACATAGGGCAAAGGGTCTTTATCTGTCTACCCATGCAGATTTTATATAATCACCATTCATCCTCATTATTAAATATAACTATCCCTTATTTATATAAATACATATTTTTCGTGTAGGTACTCATATTAGGTGGTTACACTAATCAACACTTTAAATTAATAAAAGGTATTTGACAAAAACAAATTAATAAAAAGGTATAGATTCCAAAACTATGGACAACCAAACGTTAACATTTCCTCCGTAGACTCTTTTGTTCTTTAAATAGTTATATATTATTTTAATTAGTTCAAGTTGTTCTTTAACAAAGGTGAATTTGTGGAATAATAGGTAAAGGTGATTAATTTTTTTTGTGATTTAGGAAAAATTATTATATTGGGTTTTTTACAAAAAAACCTCATCTATGAACAAAATAAAAAGAAAAATAAAATGGAATTATGGATGTAATTTGGGTGTTAGAAACTTAAATAATGGGGAGTACAGTATTATTCAACCTAATCTCTCTTATATACATGTGTTTTGTTCATTTCCTCTGTGCATATGTATTCGCAATATTTATACGTTGTTTTTTTTATCAACCTTATAAGTTCGGGTAAAAAAACAACAACAATATATGTTATGTACTATTCTTATAGAATCAAGATCAGATTGGTAGATAGACAATTATTAACAAGACAACATTAGTTTTCTAGTGAATTATATTTTAATATATACATAAGCCATTAGTTAGCTCTGGTTCCTAAACGAATTTGCTACTCGTATTATTTTATCAAACATGAACATAAACTAGTTTAATTCTTAAGTAAGCAGCAACCGGATACCCAAATCGCCCTTATCATCTTTGGTTATAATATTAAATAGAGTTTGATTCGCAATTGCGTGGGTGCTTTTTAGTTTTTATATATTTAATTTATGGTTGATCGTATTTTTAATAGTTTATTTAAATTATTTTTATAATTTTTATAGGCTTTTAAGTAATTTTTTTACAAATTTATTTTATAGTTTAATTTTTCATTATTAATTTTATAGTTTATATAAATTATAATTAAATATCATATGTTATTAACCAAACTTCCAATTAAAATATCATATATTCTGGGATAATAATAATGAAATATTCCAATAATCTAAAAGACTTAAATGTCGTTAATGAATTTTGTAAAATAAAATGGCATTTTACGTAATATCCACATCATACTAATTTTTTTTTAAATATATTTCTCTTTTAATAAAATAGACAAAAATTTGACTTGTGCGACTGCACATATGTTTTTCTAATTTTATGTATTCAATTTAGGATTCATTATATTAAAAAATTTTGAGTATCGAGCTTGGAATTTTCAGTTATGATTGATAATGTTTAGATTTCGAATATCGGACTCGGAGTTTTCGGTTATTTCGAGTTTAGGGTTCATGTTCAGGTTCAAAAATATTAGATTTTTGAGTCTTTCGATTTTCGGAATTTTCAAAAAAATTTCGGATACTCGTATGGATTCGAGTACAATTTGGTTTGGATAATACCCGATGGATAATACCCAATATACCGTGAAATCTACTCGAAATAGAGTAAAATATACTCCAATCCTCTTCTATTTCTTCCCTAAGTTAGAAACTGTTATTTTTCTCAATATTTAGGGAAAAACATCATTCTGAAGATACATACTTTTTTATTTACATAATAACCTTTTAATTTTTTTATGATTATAATTAAAATATTTGTTTATGAAGAGATAACAATTTTGAACAGATAAAATACAAACTTTTTATTTACATAATAATTTTTTAACTTTTTACAATTTAAATGAAATAAATAAACAATATTATTATTTTATTTGAAAGTCTAACTTTTTATTTAACGTCTTTCATTTCAATTAATAACGCTGTTCAAGATACAGAATGTCCTCTAACCCAGAAGGAATACAATTAAAACATATAAATGAGTTTTGTTGTAGAGGTATCTTGGCTATCTTGTCCGCGGCTTGGTTTGAGGTTCTCGAAATCTAGTTAAAATGTACATCCTGAAAGTCTTCTTGCCACGTTTCAATCTCGTGATGCAAATTCTGTAGTCGGAAGAGAGTTTGTTGCTTTTGGATAATATTGTACACAGTTTTGTTATCTCCCTCAAAGATGCATCTATGATAACCCCGTATCGACGATTGTTGTAATGCAATAAGCAGAGCTTGCAATTCCAGTTCCGTAGAATCATGAGATGCTTTCACTAACAATGTACCAGCACAGAGAAAATACTCATTCTCATCACGTATTATCCAACCTGCTTGTGGCATTCCGTTTGTATTCCATGAAGCATCGTAATTGCATTTGACGAAATTCCTTGGTGGTTTCTTCCATTGCGAAGAAGGCATACATTCTTGACGCAATCTCCCTTGACGAAATGTATTGTGATTTGTCCATTCTGCAGTATCATCTTTTGCATTTTGCAGATCTTTGAACCAGTCGTGATGCCGATGTTGATAAGTGAGTACATTTCGACTCTTCCAGAGGCGCCAGATAATCCAAAAAGGAAGGTGCTTTTGATATTCAGTAAGTGTAGAACTTTTATGTACCTCTATGAGAAGCATGATCTTGTCTTCAAAAGGGATAGCGGGATTATGTAAGTGGGTCAGATTGATGCCCGAGCCTCGCCATACCTGCATGCTATGTTCACATAGAAAAAACAAATGGTCCCTACTTTCCTCTTCCGTACAACATCTTCGGCAAAGCCCGTCAGTTTGTATACCTCGACGCATGAGTGTAGTTCCAGTTGGTAGGGCGTTAGATAGACAGCGCCATAAGAAATGTTTAAGTTTCGGCATAAGTCGTAATTTCCATACCTCCGCTTTTATCCTTGGGTTCCCATGAGTTGGAATGATGGGTTCTGAAGCCTGCTTAATATGTCGGGCGAGCCAATAGCCGGACTTGACCTTATATGCACCATCTTGAGTGTAATGCCATCCAATCATATCTGGAGATTTACGTGTACATAAATGGATTGATGAAATGGTTTCGACATCCTTCCGTAAGAACATCGGGTGGAGTTTTCCTACATCCCAGCCGCCTGAAGCAGTGAACAATTGGGAAACATATTTCCATGGTAACACCGGTCCTAAAATTTGTTTTGGCGGGCGTGGATGTTCTAGCGGTAACCAATTATCCTCCCATATTCGCGTTTGTTCGCCATCACCAATATTCAAACGCAAGCCCTGACAAAGTAGCTCTTTTCCCACCAATAATGATTTCCAAATATATGAAGGCTTCGTACCTTTCCCGGCGTGGAGTATTGAGGTATTTGGAAAGTATCTTCCTTTAAGGACTCGAGAAGCTAGACTCGTAGGATTTTGGAGGATTCGCTAGACTTGTTTAGCAAGGAGAGCCGTATTAAAAAGTTCAATATCCCGAAATCCTAAACCTCCTTCTTTCTTCGTCATGCTTAGACGCTTCCATGTATACCAATGCATAGATCGTCGTCCACCACTTTTACTCCACCAGTATCTCGATATACATCGTTCAATCTCCTCGCAAGTTCCTAAAGGTAGCTTGAAAACATTCATTGTGTATACCGGAAGTGCTAGCGCTATTGTTTTTAAGAGAATTTCTTTGCCTGCTTCTGAAAGAAATTTATTAGATCAACTCTCTGTTCTATGTTTCACTTTCTCCACGATACGTTGGAAGACCTCCTTCTTTTTCCGTCCTATTTGCTCCGGTAGTCCCAAATAATTTCCTTGTTCTCCATCGTTATGAATATTTAAGATTCTCCGGAGATTTGTTTTGACCCTATCTCTGACCCGAGAACCAAATGTAATAGCCGACTTGTGTAGATTTACTGTCTGGCCCGACAAACACTCATAAGTTTCCAGGATTTGCCTTATATTTCTCGCCGAACGGGGATGCGCATGAGAGAAAAAAAGTGCATCATCTGCAAAGAACATATTATGTACCGTACAACCAGTATTACTGGTTTTCATACCTTTGATCTTGTTGTCGGAGGCAGCTTGTTGAAAAAGACGAGTCAGGACTTCAGCACAAATGATGAATATATATGGGGATAAAGGATCTCCTTGTCGTATTCCTCGGGAGGGACTAAAGTGCCTATATGGTGATCCATTGATAAGTACCGAGAAAGAAATAGTCTGCACGCACATCATTATCCAGGAGATCCATTTATTATCAAAACCCATTGCAATCATGGTGTCTCGCAGAAAACACCATTCTACTCGGTCATATGCCTTAGATATATCGGTCTTGACTGCCATATATGAATTAGCCCATCGTTTCCTGGACTTCAAAGAATGCAACATTTCGTGTGCAATGATTATATTATCAACACTTTGTCTTCCTGGGATGAAAGCCGCTTGATTCTCCGAAATGAGCTCGGGCAAATGTTCCTTGAGGCGATTCACCAAAACTTTTATTTAACAAATGATATTTAAATTTTATATTTAAAACTTAAAATATTAATTGATCATATATGGAAAAGTATACTAATATTGATGGTTAGATAATTTCTACTTTATTTTAATTTTTCTATAATGTTTTTTGGAATAAAGTATTTAGTTTAAATAATATTGCAATTTTGTAAAAATTCTCCAATAGTTATAATGAATGAGTTAATTTTTAATATTTAGATGTAAAATGTATTAATTGTAAAACTAAAAAAATCTTTTAAGAATATTTTTTAGAGAAAGAAATAAGGAAATATTTTGGAGAGAAACTCACCTCTATTATAGAAAAAAATGGAGAATAAATTGGAGATTGTCTTAGGAGCCACTTTCGAAAAATCCACAAATTAAAGCTGTAACATAAACTACCGATTCCAAACAGAACAAATTAATCGTTTAAAAAAAAAAGAATTCACTTTAATCTCCCTAATTAACCCTTCTAGATACCTACGCTTCAATACAGCTAAATTTGAGAATGAGATAGTCTTTTTTTTTGGGGTTAATATGTAACTTTATTAGACCAACAAATTTAGTTCAGAAAGTAGAGCACTAGAGCTCAACTTAAAAAAGTTGAGAACGGAAGCAAACACTTCCAAATATGGTCTGTGGAACTTCTAAAGCAGAAAAATTTATAAGAAAATGAATTAACAGAAATATTAACATGCATATATATGATATATATATACGTGTGATGAGGGCTCTATATGTAAAAGTGTAGTTAGTTGATTTGGTTTACCAACCTCTCTAGCTAACCTCTATGCATGCATCTGGACAAACTATTGATTCACGGATTTGGTATTAAAATTAGCGTGAGCTTCGAATCAATTAGTTTGGCCAACCTCACAATTAAATTAACCTGACTCGTAACACAAACCAGGTGTATTAAATGCATTTAGCAACATTTAGATGGAGTATAATTAAAAATAGATTTTCTTTTTATTCAACATTTAACAAAATCGATCTAGAAAACACAAATCATGAGTAATTCGTTTGAGAATCTTAACAATAGCTAATCAAATAGCCAACACAAATGCTTTCAAGTCCGATTGAAAACGAAGTCTATCAGCACCACTTGGGAGTCACTTCTCTTATTAACATAAGGTTGGTCTGTGACATGTGGACCTAGTTAGCTTACATTCTAATTAGCAATTGAAGATAATAATTCCAGTATTATCCTTAATTTTAGAAAATTAATTAAGGGGCAGTTCTATGTTACCAACTATATCTTTTAGCTTGTGTATTAGAATTTATAGCTTGAAATTTTTTCAAAAACCAGTATATTACTTGCATTTCACAATTAGTTTACATGATGAGTGTGATCATACAGTGAATATATATACCCAATGTGGCATTTATTTTTACTACTAACTACAATTTGAGCCGCGTTACACGCGGAGTCATGTTTTATCAATATTTTACGATAAATCTCAATTAAAATAAAATTTTAAATTTATAATTTAAATTTAAACATTTTTAGTTAGGTTTAAATATTTTCTGTATTTGTTAAAGTATTTAATTTGTGGTGAACTAAATAATACTATTTTTACAATAAAGTTAGTCTCAATTATCCATTATATATTGAATCATATTTTTTATTTTAAAATTTTTTTATTGCTAGCATTACAGTGAAAAAATATAATGTTTAATTAAAAGTATGTTTTAGAAACAGTTATGTTTAACATGATTTTAAAAACAATTATGTTTTATGCTTGTATTAATTTAATATTTTTAACTTTTTGTATTATGAAAATTTAGTATTCAAATACTTTTTATGTATTATGTTTTAAATATTATTTATATTTTAATATTATATAACTAAAATATATTTTTTAGTTTAAATATGTTTTATTTTATATTATTTTAAAAATGATAATTGTAAGAGATTAATAATTTTTAAGATTCATTTCCTTATTTAAAAAATAATATTTATTTTGATGGATTTAAAAAAGGATATTAAGAAAATCTTGATAAGATATCATATGCATAATTTATTTGTCTTGTTTAATTATATAACTGTTAATATCTTTTAAAAACGTATGATATTCTTAGTGAATTTTTATATATATTTTTTCTAATGACATTTGATGTAATTTTTTACATATTTAAGGTTATTTTCTTAAATCTACTTCCCAAATAATAATATATAAATTAGTCACAATTAATACGTTGTAGATTGACTCGTATTTCTTTTTAAAGTTAATTTTCCATTTTAATAACACACTAAGATAACTATAGTGGTTAATTAAAAAATATAGTATATTTAGAGACAATTACATTTATAAAGTGTGTTTTTTTAAAATCACCTTAAAGACAATTATATTTTGTGTTCGCATAATTTAAAATTTATTTTGTTGTGTTTATAATTGCGAGAATATAAACTATTAATTACTTATATATTATTTATATAGTTAAATTATTTTTATTTTCTTTTTTATTTTTTTTTCAAAAATCAGGAATTTTACATTATAACTAATTAATTAATACAAATATTTTATAGTTTAAGTCTATTGTTTTAAAATATATTATTTTAAAATACTCTCTCTGTTCCATTATATAAGATTTTTGAGATAAACTAGTGAAATTAAGAATCTTGTCTTTTTGTATTAAAAATTATTATTTATATCTACATAAAAAACAATCCAACCAATAAGAAAACTCGTTTCAATTATTATTGGAATAAAGACACTAAAGATTTACATAGATATTGTAAAGGGGTGATTTCAAATATGACTCAAAATTGTTGGTCAAACACAAAAATAACTTTCTCTCTCTTCTTTTTTCAAAATACCAAAATATACCCTTCCCAACAAAAC
>OVAN01009645.1:0-16687 GCA_900406275.1 Anastatica hierochuntica | reverse complement strand
GAGCACTTCTTCATGCATCATCAATTCCTCTGCTTCTTGTGTACTATCAGCTTCTGCTTCTTGTGCTTCTTGAAGCTTTAGCAGCCTGTCTGGACAGCTTGAGGCATAATGGCCTAATTTATCACACCTAAAGCAAGTGATTCTTGATGTATCTCTACCTCCTCCATTGCGGCCTCTGCCTCTACCTCGGAAGAAACCTCTTCCTCGTCCACGAGTAGCAGCATTGAAGTCTCTATTCTGCTGTACTTCTTTGCTTGTCTCACGATTTTTGAGTAGAGAAATACATCAATTTGTTCTGGTCACCAGCTTCTTCCTCCTCATCTTCATTGATTCTCTCCTCGTAAGCCTTTAGTCTACCCACAATATCCTCAAATCGTGTAGTCTTTAGGTCTAACACTTGTTCTAAAGCTGCAACTATGTGAATATACTTCTTTCTTGGCAGGCTTTTCAAGAACTTTTTAACTAGCTTAGTCTCGTCAATCTCTTCACCTAAAGTTGTGGACTTTGAAGATAATCCAGATAGCTTCTCAACGAAAGAGTCTATTGTATCCGTCTCCTTCATCTTCAACCTGTCAAACTCAGCCATTAAGATCTGCAATCTAGCTTCTTTGACTCTTTCTGTGTCGACATGCCTGGATTTTATAGCCTTCCATACCAGTTTTGTCGTGCTCAACTCACCGACTTGAAGCACCAAATATTCAGGTATAGATTCAAACAATAAGGCCATAGCAACATCGTTCTTCTCGTTATTCTCTTCATCAGTCTCGATCACGTCCCAAACCTTGTGTACCCTCAACACTACTCTCATCTTCATTGCCCATACCGTGTAGTTTGTAGCATTAAGAATCAGGCACTTCACAGAGGTGGGAGCTCCACTTTCTAGTGGTCGAGCTGTCGTTGGGGTCGCTGGAGTTATCGCTCCAGCCGATGTGTCACTCATGCTTTAATTTCAATTCACTTATTACCGATCTCAATCACAAGGAAGAAGAAGCACAAGAAACAGAGTAAAAACAGAACAACTCTCTGTTTTTTTTTCCTTCTTTTTCTTTCAACAAATAGAAACCAAGTATCTTCTTCAACCCGTTGGTTTTATTGCTTTCAAATCGATTGAAGTTCTTTGTAATGCTCTGATACCAATTGTAGAATTCAAAGCTTTAAAAGAACTTTATGCAACAAGAACACAATCTTATTATTGAGAAAACTAAGCTCAAAAACTCAATCTCAAATCGTTACACAACTCTCGTATTCTCTCTCACACCCTCAAAAGCCATAACTCGGTCTCTTAAATAGAGATTACCTAAATCCTATTTGAATAAGGAAGACACCAATATTATTCTAGATAACTCCTAGAAATAAACTTAACCTTATCTAAAACTAAAGAAAATTAGGTAACTTGCGGTGCAAGTTGTATCCAAGCTTATCCAACAGACTTTAGTAGCAACAATGGTTATGAGCTCAAGAAAGATGGAGATAACTAGTAGCAAGATACTACTCGACTCCTTTGTAACTCATCAGTCCGTTTCGTCTTCTCATGATCATAATTCCACACATTGCGTAGGGTATAGAGGCTCATTCTCTTGGCTAATCAATTGTATGTCTGATTGATGATGATGTCATTTTGATTCCAAAATCCAAATTACATTATATTTAAAAATTAGGTTTCTCTTTTATGTTTTTAAATGAGAATGCAAAGTGTGAAGTGGATTCTATTACATTTGGTTTTATAAGCTAAATTTGGACTCTCTTATAAAAATGAAATTGTCTTGAAAAAATTTGTCATTCGGCTCGGATTTGGACTTGGTTCTCAGAAATTTGGTTAGGAGCGGGTTAGTTTTTTTTTTTTGCCTAACCCTGCAAGGATTATATTTCACAGTGAGACCTTTACCATTTGTTTTAATATAGATTATGCTCAGATTTAGTGACCATATATTTTTTCCGAGCAAGAAAACTATCGTATAATTAGGGGTGGACATTCTGGTTTTCGTGTCAATTCATATAATCCAGGTAGACATATTTTGGACCGGTCTAGGAACCAATACAATTTCAGGTCGGATGAGGTTTCGAAGATTTAAAGAAAATCATAAATGGATCTGAAAACTCGAGTTACCAATAAAATTATTTAAAATAATATAATAAATTAATTAAACTTGAAAAAGAAATATTTTTTCGGGTGTCTCAGACATCTATTCGGTTCTAGATTCAATTATAATTTTTTTGTCAATAAAATCATTAAACAATTAAAAAGATTTGGTAATCAAAATCAGGGTATGAAATTTACATAGTTAAAAATAGATAACGTGCACTACATTGCTAACGTTCACCGATCGATGTAAGTATCTGAAATCCACCAAGCTGAAAAAAGATGTTGGTTTCGAGATCTGCGTTAGTTGTGTTGAAAAAGCTGATCAATTCCAGTTTACCGCAAGTTAATATAATAATATTTCAAAATATGAACAGCTAGGATTTTTATTATTATTATTCCGTTTGGTTCGGTGTACTTGGGTTGGGAGAATCGGTTTGGAACAATTAATTTGCGAAGCGTTGGCACCATCCATGTCACACAGCTGTACTAACCGATCCAAAGATGTATGTCCGGCGGTAAACACAGAATGCGAACACTAATGTTAACGAGGTTAATCTACTAACATACGCCGTTTTTTTTTCATGTTTCAGAGGAGCCCAAAAGACAAGAGTTGTTCGGAGTTGTTCCTCAACTTCAGTTAACCCCTAATTTCCATTTCCCTTTGCTCAAATTTTGATTCTTGGAATCTCTAAATCAGATTGGTATCACAAAACCCCACCAGGTAAAATAAATTTCGAAATACGATCTGTCTGCTTCCTGCTTTTGCATTGAACTTCACTAATTCAATTAGTTTTTTGAATCTTTGAACTTGAATTGTGAGTTTAAGTAGAATCATTATCTAACTTGAAACTCTTTATTGTTCAATCTTGGTTTCCCACAACTCTCTGAAGCAACTCTTACCTATTATCTTTGAACTAACATAGTTTACAAGAAATAGTGTTACCTTCTGAAAATCACTGACAAGAGTAAGGCAATATTTCTTTACTAAGAATCAATCAAAATGGTACAACTTGAACTTTTGTGTGCACTGTTAACAACTGGAAACTATCAAACTATCTCTACTTCTTGCTAACCCCATCTCTTATTTGGCTATTATTGAACTTTTGTGTGCATTCAGTATGTGGAATTTCGATTTTTGAGTCGAGCATGGAAAGTCTCGGAGGTATAGGGTTCAGTAATAATAGTGGCAGTGCAATAAAGAAGAAGAGAAGCACCACACTGCGTCGGCCTTGGAATGAACGACCGTTACAGGATGCCTCATCATTGCCTTCCACACCAATCTCTGACAGTGTAAGAAACCACATTCATATAAACCTGCACCAATTTATCTCTTTTTCTTATGTTTAGAATAGTTTTTACATGTGCTTACAACTACCATATGATTATGATTTAGTTAGGTTAACTGATGTGTTTGCAGAATGTGAGTAAGATAGAAGAGAGGGAAACAGTGGAGTCAGATGAAGGTTCAACAAATGGTTCATTTCAAGGAAGTAACCAAGTAAGGCAAGGTGGAGGTCACAGCACTGCGTCCACTGAAGGGTATCTTGTCCCAAATATTAGCAACAACTCAAGTGAAACAACAGAGCATCGTGCTGCTTTTTATCAAAATACCGTTAAGAAGGTTAAACTCAAACTTGTTGGCTTGTCAAAAACCACAAGTTCAATATCTGCATCCGATGGTGCTTCTGATATTCGGCTGTGTTCCACCAAGTCTTCCCATGCATCAGATGATGCTTCGGGGATTAGGAAAACTTACCAGGTGTGAATCCTTTCTCAAATGCTGAAAATATCTCTCATTGTAGAACTGCCTGAGGGTTTCAGTCTTTTTGATGAGCTTTGACTACTACAGTTGTAACTTTTTCTTCTCTTCTGTGACCACTTACAGGAATTATCAAACGAGCAATCAACAAAAGTAAGAAGGGCACCGTTGGACACCGCAAGCAAAGCAATTTCATGTAATGACACTCGAGATAGTAAAACAAACACAAATCCGATTCGTAAAAGCAATCGTATTTCTAAACGGCGTGTTCTGGATGAGGAACCCGATAGTCTTGAGGATGATGACGAAGAAATTCAGTTTCTCAGAAGGTTGAAAATGGCTAAAGTTGTTGGCGTGGAAGAAGATGTTGATGACGATGAAGAAAGGAGCAGAAAACATAAAAAGCTGTCCAAGGTAATGAAACAAAATGTAGAATACCCACGCGGTGTAGGAACATCCGAGAAGTCAGGCAAGAAGGATAAGACGGCGAAATCATTTGACGATGCTGATTATGTCAAAGAAGACGAAGATGAAGATGAAGATGAAGGTCTGAGTGAGGCAGATGTTAAGCCAGAAAACAAGAGCATGAGAACTAGAAGAAGAGAAGCTGAACAAAGTGTGGGTGAACCTAAGACAGAAATGACTGTGACTACTCGTAGACGTTCTGGACATAGCGGAAACCTCATCGAGTTTCCTGGTGGCCTGCCTCCGGCTCCACCTAGAAGTGAGCTTGATGAACATCTAGTCTACTTTTTTTTTTCTATGAGATATCAACAAGCAATCACTAAAAGCACAACCTTGAAGTTGTGATTGGGTAGATTGTTGACTCAAATTCTGGGTCTTGCTTCTCTGGTTGTGAAATTAGTTCAGAAACCTATATAGTGTTCAATCTTTGGTCCAGTCGAGGCTGTTATAACATTGTTCTCCAGGCCTAAAGCTTTTTCTTGATTTATTTTTGCTTACAGAACGAAAAGAAGATGGATCAGAGGTTGATCAGCAACTAAAGAAAGCAGAGGCAGCCCAGAGACGTAAAATGCAAGTCGAAAAGGCAGCAAGAGAGTCAGAGGTTTGATCCTGTTTTAATTTTTTCTTTTTGTGCTGAATGAAAGTACTTTACTAAAGCAAGCTTTACATAATCTTCTTGCATCGGGTAGGCTGAGGCAATTAGGAAGATTCTCGGCCAAGATTCTAGCAGAAAAAAGAAGGAAGATAAGATAAAGAAGCGTCAAGAAGAGAAGGCCAAGGTATATAAACTGCAATGGAACTTTTGAGAGATCATTTCTCTTGTTCCTTCTCAGTCACTTTCTTGACTCTATAAACCATTTTCTCTCTTAGGAGAAAGCTGCGGACTCGATTGCCCGTAGATCAGATACGGTGAAATGGGTAATGGGTCCTTCAGGAACCATAGTAACCTTCCCAGAGGAACTTGGACTACCAACCATATTCAACTCTGGACCTCAAAGGTACGATTCATTCTGTATCATTCTGAATTGCCACTTTGGTTGGATGCAAAAGACTCATTGGTATCAACTAAGCTAACTGGGTTTAACACGTTGGTTCGCCTTGCTAATGGAGCAGCTATCCTCCACCGCGGGAGAGATGTGCGGGTCCAGAATGTACAAACCCATACAAATACAGAGATTCAGAGTCAAATCTTCCACTGTGCAGCCTCCGATGCTACAAGGCCATCAAAGGCTAAATGGT
Organism: Anastatica hierochuntica; assembly: GCA_900406275.1. NCBI lineage: Eukaryota > Viridiplantae > Streptophyta > Magnoliopsida > Brassicales > Brassicaceae > Anastatica > Anastatica hierochuntica. The sequence continues at coordinate 11,141 of OVAN01009645.1, read as the reverse complement.
TACCCACTTAAGGCTGTGACAGGGAAATAATATCGTTCATGTAAATACTAATAAAGGACCATTATGGGTTCGAAGAATAAAGGGGATGGTGAAAATTGTACAACGAACCGATATACAGATTTGCTCTTTTATAAAATAAGAATTGAGTTGTTGTTATGTTTTGTATTATGATATTTTTAGAATACTAGTTGATTGGCCCGTGCAAAGATAGTTTTAGTAAAAAGCTACAAATTAAATAATTTAGTAAAGTGTTTTTATAGCTTTTAAAACTTAGCAATGAATATATGCATTTAAAATGTTTGAAAAGACTAGTATGACTTAAATTTAGTCTTAAAGTGCAACTACAACCAGCTTGGTTTATAGTATAGGTTTGTTGCCGATTCCATAATGGAATCGATTATTTCAAATGATGCGTTTTCTGTTCCAATTTATTCGCTTGCTATTAATTTTATTATTGTGCTATTAATACAAATTACCTTGATCACTAAAATTGTCATATATATATAAATTTGGAATAATTATTTTAGTTGAATCTTATTCGTTGTCCAGTTAGTTCTATGTTCTCATTTCCTTTGCATTTTTTTGTTGTTGAACTTCCTGATCATATATTTTCTTGTCGTGGTAAAATTTGTAAAAATTAATAACATTGAAGACCACACAGGAATATAGCACAAAATAAATATTTTTCGCCAAGAAACTCTCAAAACTACCAAGGCATAAAACCACGTTCCAAGCAAGTGTATCTTTTAACCGTTCTTTTAAGAAATAACTAAGCGTCGGTAAAATCGTAACAATCCAAACACTTTAATAAAAAAGATAAGATATTAGCAAACAACAACGAATAAAAGCAAACATATAACAAACCACAAAATACATTTTAGAAAGAAAATAAAAGAAAGTCCATAAATATAAAACATAACAGTTTTACTATTCAACCTTAATATAATGCCAATACTATAAACCCCTGATGCAATCCTGACCAGCTCATTTTTCAAAATGGACCCAACTGCATTCAAAGGGGCGTATAAAACCAACCGGGCCACGTCAATGTGAAATCACTTGAAAAGATGCTTGGAAGAAATAGTTATGAATTTTCAAAGCCGACGAATTTTCATCTCATCTTACAAGTCTTTCTGTGTGAATTCAAGTCCAGATCATCCATGTATGACAAGAACATCATTCCAACCATATTTTATCTTCAAGTTGAGTGTCTTAGGCGTCCAAAACATCCAAGAAGCCTCAACATCACGTTCAGGGTCAAGTGCCCAAGAAGGCTTGTTTATCTAAACCCATAAGAAGTTCAAAACCCAAGTTAAGGATCCATTATCACTTGTTGAAGGGGCAACCACGAAAATCAAGTCCAAGAAGCCACAAAATCGAGTTGTTGATTTGTTTACTCTAAACCAATTTCGAAATCAATTGATGAGGAAAACCAGCATTCGACCAAAGCTTCAATTGTTCGGTTTTCCACATTGATTTTTAGACTTAGATTTTAATTGATTCTGGTTTTATTTTTGGTTTAATATTTTCGACAATTAGGTTTAATTTTGGTTTAGTTTTTCCGCAAAACCCTAGGGAAACTAGTCTACTTATACTTTGTATTCTGCAGACTTTTAGATCATTCAAGTTTTTTTATGCAAATTTCTTTTTTCTCCACAGAGCTGTGAATCTCTTTTCATCTTTGAACAAACAGATCGCTAAGGAGTTCACTCTCTAAGAGCCTTTTCTGTTTAAGATCAATCAAAGAGTTCATTCTCTAGATCTTAAACACTTATATCCAATCCTCAAACAATCAAATCTATCTCCTTAAACTCGCAAAAACCAACTCATAAACAGATCTGAAATTTTCGAGTTTTTTGTTCAGAAAGATCAAGGGACTAAAAAAACCTCCCAAAGCCCAAGGGACTAAAAACCTCCCTTCCAGTATTGCATCAAGTGGTATCAGACCAATTTGAACAGAAATCACGGGTTATGCCTTCTTTTCTCTCTGCGATTTTCAATTCTGTTTTTAGGAAACACTTATTTTGATCTATTTCATCACTTTTGTTCATATCTTTTCTGTGCATCTATAAACTGCAAAAGGGCCAACCAGTTTATAAGAAAATCGAAAAAAGCGCATAAACTGAGGAGAAATCCATCTTTGGTGGTAAAGCCTTTTGCAAACAAAGATTTTGCAATATTTCTATCTTCGCTTCTCTTTTGGTGTGGGGAATTTATTTCTTAAGCTTGATTTTGTTTGTTGTCTACTGAGCCTGTGATTCACAGAACAGAAAAAAAAACTGCAGAAAAATCGAGAGAAACGCATGAGAGTTTGTGAGGCTTTGGCTATCTCTACTTGTACTAACGAGTTTGTTTAAGTGTTTTAACAAGAAAACCATGGCTGGAGATTCAGTGATGGAAAGAAGACACTAACCATGAAATTAAATGATTTGCAGATGGAAGAATTTATTTCTAAAATAGTGAAAGCAATAAAAACTAGTGATCTAAATAATTCTAATCATTCTTTTCAGATGTCGCAAGTTCAAAAGGCTGCTGAGATCAAGAGGAGGAGCAGAATGTCGCAGTCACATAAGCAAAGAAGTCCACGCCCACGTTCTTCCTCAGAAGTTGATAGTCCAAAGAGTTGTAACAAGCAGGAACGGGTTAGTCAAAAGTTGAAAACAAAGCCATCTAAGATAATGAAAGAATCTGAGACAGAACATGAATTTTATCTTGTCTTTCCTCAATCTGAATTTATTATTAGTAGTGCTTGTGATAAAATAACTTGTTTTGAATCAGTGCAACCGAGTATTCTTATTTCAGTGTTTCAGGCCCTAGAAGAAAACTCAACAGAAGGAGCAAAAAAGAGTTTACCACAAGAAGTGTTGGAACAGCTAAACAACATTGAAGCAGAAACAAACGCTGAGTTTTTCCCTTTGGACTCTCAAGAGCACTTTAACGAATTGACTAGAGGAGATGGAGTAGTGGTTAAAGAATTAAGATAAGAATTCATGAGTACTTCTCAAATCAAGAAAAAGTCACCTGATAAAATCTGTTTTCAGCAAACTCCAAAGCAACAAACTTTATGCAATCCAGGATCTTCTGAACAGCAAAGAGAAGTTTTAGATCTGAATTTTCAGAAGGGTTTTTGCGAAAACAGGGAGGAAATTTCGATAGAGATGATGTTTGGATAGAATTTATTCTAGATCTAGAGAATTAACTCTTTGATGATCTGGAATTGAGAAAGCCTTTAGAGAATTAACTCTTAAGAAAATAAGGTTGTTCAATGATGAATATAGATTCACTTTCTTAGAAAGAAAAGAGAAAACTGAAATTTGCATAAAACTCTGGATTGATCTAAAAGCTGCAGATTACAACACTTAAGTAGAGATGATCTACTAGGGTTTCCTGCGAAAATAATAACCTAAAACTAAACAAAGTATCGAAAATAATAAACCAAACAATAACCATAAATTATTAAAAATCCTAATCTAAAAACCAATTGCTGAAACCGAATAATAGGAGCTTTGGTCGAATGCTGGTTTTCCTCATCAATTGAGTTCGAAATTGGTTCATAGTAAACCAATCAACAACTCGACTTTGTAGCTTCTTGGACTTGAATTTCGTGGTTGCTCATCTAACAAGTAGTAATGAATCCTTAATTTGGGCTTCGACTTCTTTTGGGCTGAAATAACCAAGCCTTCTTGGTCACTTGATCCAAAACGTGATGCTGAGGTTTCTTGAATGTTTTGAACTCTTAAGAGATCCATATTGAAGGTAAAATATGGCTGGAATAATGTTTTTGCCTCACATGGATGATTTGCTCTTGAATTCACACGAACAGGCTTGACAGACGAGCTGAAAGTCTGCTGACTTTGAAAATCCATAACTAATTATTCCCACCGTCTTTTCAAATGATTACACTTTACCTTGATCCCTTTATGGCTTGAGAATCTAAAACATTTTGAATCATAGCCTGAAACATTCTGGTTTGGTCGAAATACCCTTCGGAGTGAGGATATGTCTGTTATGCGAAAATCCTAATTCACCCAGATTGTAAGCTCCATAACTCTCAGGCCTTTAATGTCGTTGTGATGAGTCCAGTTGCTAAAGATGCTCTGAGGAGTAAGATTTTCAGGAAAATTGAGCTTGTTGCCTAATTCCATTTGGTTGGAGAGATATGCTCCTCGGAGTGCTCCTACGTCAAATCTGTTTTCTAGGCAGCTTGCTCAGTTTGCTTGTTGTCTGAGAGATAAGCTGGTCAGGTTTGCATCATTCCCTCCTCCTTTTAAAATTATTTGTCCTCAAAGCCAAGCCTTCCAAAAGACCAAACTTGTTGATGACCTAGTTCTCCTGCACTCCTTTGAACCTCGGCATAAAGATGTTCCCTCCAGGCTCGAACACATAACATTGTGACCCGTTATAATTCCAGGAATACTCGTTGGAACTTTGCTGAAAGCCAACAACTTCTGATGCAATCAATCTTGAGCCAAAACACCTAGTGCTCATGGACGTGATGTTTCTTGATCCTTTTATTTCACAACTGATTCATGTTGCATCATCTCCTCCTTCTTTAAAAGGATTTGTCCTCAAATCTGGACCCTTTAGGATGAATGCATTGTCTATACATGGTTTCGGCGCTGCTGTCCACTTCTCTAAGGTAATGTTTTTGTTGCTGGACACACAAGAAATTCCTCCTGGCTCAGAAACAAAGTGTGGCAGCCTCTTTACGTGCCTTAGATGATCCATAATAGTGTGCTCAATCCAAAAAACAGGTTGATTAGATTCTTTACACAAAATGAAACCATGTTTTGAACCTGATTTGTAAACCGTTGTCTGCTCCTTTCCATGAGAGGTTTCTAGTCTAAAATATACTTCTTCAGCCACGTTTTTGATTGGTGTTAGAGCACTTACAACCTGAAGTTCTTCCTCTTGGTTCAACTTGTCGAATTGCTGATTTTCTTCGCAAAGAGGAGTTAGTTTCAGTTCCTTCTCTTTGATATCTTCAGTTGTGGCAATTGAGGATGGACTTGGGGCTGGAATCAGTTGATGGATGTCCTCTTGAAATGCTCGCAGCTCGCTCTCAGAATCAACCTTAAGCTTCTCTGCTTCTTTGGGCTTTTGGTTCTTCATGAAAATCGCAGAAGATGCGCTTTGTTCTTCCTCATTTTGTTTACTGCTGTTTACACAACTTGATCCAGAATAACATGAAGATTTCGTGGCCTCCTTGCTGATGATTGAATGTTCCATCCTTTGATAAAGTTCTGGTTTTGATGTCAGAACTTTAACAATTGCAAAAGTAATGACTTTCATCTGCCATTCAGTCAACGTCATCACTTGTGTCTTCTTTCTTTTGCTGAAATCTCCAGCCATGGTTTCACGTGAAGAAATGAGTATAGCTCCGATTTTTCTATGTTCAGATTGCTCTGATACCACTTGATGCAATCCAGGATCTTCTGAACAAGAAAGAGAAGTTTCAGATCTTAATTTTCAGAAGGGTTTCTGCGAAAACAGGGAGGAAATTTCGATGGAGATGATGTTTGGATAGAATTTATTCTAGATCTAGAGAATTAACTCTTTGATGATCTGGAATTGAAAAAGCCTTTAGAGAATTAACTCTTAAGCAAATAAGATTGTTCAATGATGAACAGAGATTCACTTTTTAGAAAGAAAAGAGAAAACTGAAATTTGCATAAAACTCTGGATTGATCTAAAAACTGCAGATTACAACACTTAAGTAGAGATAATCTACTAGGGTTTCTTGCGAAAATAATATCCTAAAACTAAACCAAGTATCGAAAATAATAAATCAAACAATAACCAAAAATAATTAAAAATCCTAATCTAAAAACCAATTGCTGAAACCGAATAATTGGAGCTTTGGTCGAATGTTGGTTTTCCTCATCAATTGAGTTCGAAATTGGTTCAGAGTAAACCAATCAACAACTCGATTTTGAGCTTCTTGGACTTGAATTTCGTGGCTTCTCATCTAACAAGTAGTAATGAATCCTTAATTTGGGTTTCGACTTCTTTTGGGCTGAAATAACCAAGCCTTCTTGGTCACTTGATCCAAAACGTGATGCTGAGGTTTCTTGAATGTTTTGAACTCCTAAGAGACCCATCTTGAAGGTAAAATATGGCTGGAATAATGTTCTTGCCTCACATGGATGATTTGTTCTTGAATTCACACGAACAGGCTTGACAGACGAGTTGAAAGTCTGTTGACTTTGAAAATCCATAACTAATTTTTCCCAGCGTCTTTTCAAGTGATTCCATTTTATGTTGATCCATTGATGGCTTTAGAATCTAAAACATTTCGAATAAGAGTCTGAAACCTTCTGGTTTGGCCGGAATATCCTTCAGAGTGAGGATATGTCTGTTCTGTGAAATCCTGATTCACCTAGATTGTAAGTTCCATAACTCTCAGGCCTTTAATGTCGTTGTGATGAGTCCAGTTGCTAAGCATGGCCTCCCAAAGTTCACCTAATAAGGCATCCCCTTCCTTCAGCACTCCAACATGGGCCTGGTGAAAAAAAAATAAAAATAAAACATGTTCGACACTCGGAACAAGAAAAGGAGGATCGAAATACTCTATGCTAATATTTATATGAATTGCAGACAAAGACGACAACGAATGTTTTCAGTGTTTAGCTAGGGTTTCAACAATTAGAGATTCGATAGTCTAGCTTATCCTTTGTCGTTTTTTGTTCTTCTAATAAATATCTAGGAGTATCGAAAACATATATATATTTTTAATCAAAAATAGGAATTTAACGTAGGGTTAATTCAGTCAATATAGAGGAGATAATATTTATAGTAAAAAACAGTTGAGAACAAATAATGAAACGAAACATAAGACAAAAGCCATTAAACGATTATTTTATAAAAAAAATTGCGAGCTCCAGAATTTTGCCACGTCAACAACAAATTTTGTGAGCTCGCCACATCACCAAATGACTTCTCATATATATATATAGATATGAAGTGTTAGATGTAAAGAGACATGCCTTGATTTAGTTTCCATCAAAGGGTTGTATTAGCCGTAGTGTTTCGCAAAGCCGGCAAAAGGTCGCAGTTTTTAGTCAGCATGTACAAAAGAACTTCTCGGAGTCGATAATTGGGGAGATATATTTATGGAGGCAATTCAATAAAACGTAGATGAAAAAGGAAATCTGAAAAATGTGAAAGTAACCAGGAATGGATGTATTAGCGATTGATGATTAAACTAGTTTCATTTAGATTGATTCAATGTACATATATCTATTTTGGCTTAGCGTTGGTTTAGAGATAGGAGAGATAGATACTTGTATATTATCTTGTAACAAATACATTGGGTTCATTATGTTGAATAAAACTGAAACTTTTAACAAACTCTCTCAATCTTCTTCTTCTTCTAATATGGTATCAGAGCAATTTTCTGCTCATTTTCTCTGATTTCTTCTCGATTCTTCTTATTTTCATCAATTTCTCCATTGATTTGCTGAGAGAAAGCTTCAATTGTGATTTGATTGAAGTAGAAAGGTCTTCTTTGCTATTTACGAAGCCATTTATCACTTCAAACACAATTTTTTGAGTTTTTCTTCTGTATATCAATGGCGAAACAAGGACGAAAGCTTCAAAATCGTAATGTGGTGATAGAACCAGATGGATCTGGAAATCAAAATCGAAATCGGAATCGAAATGGATCTTCTGAAATTTTTGCTTAAGACGGTTTTGCTACTCCTCTTCATCAGGATGGAGCAAGATGTAGTAGCTCGGCTTCATTTCTAGCTGGTATGCTTTCGATTGATAATACACATAGTCCATTTTTTCTTCATGCAGCGGATCATCCGGGATTGAGTATTGTTACTCAGACTTTAGATGGATCTAATTACAGTAACTGGTATGTCGCGATGCAGATGAGTTTAGATGCAAAGAATAAGATAGGATTTGTTGATGGTTCATTGCCTAGACCAGATATTGATGATTCTTTATTCAAAATTTGGAGTAGATGTAATAATATGGTGAAGTCTTGGCGATTGAATGTTGTGAGTAAAGAGATCTATAATAGTATCTTATACTACGAAGATGCTGCTGAAATGTGGATGGATTTGTATACTCGCAAGTTTCATTTAGAACAATCCATTGCCAACTTAAAGCAAGGATCTCTGGATCTCTCAACTTATTACACAAAGCAGAAGACTCTTTGGGAGCAGTTGTCAAACAAAAAGAAAATTACAATGAAGAAGTGTAATTGTGATCATGTGAAAGAAATTGTGGAGGAGGCTGAGACAAGTAGGAAAATACAGTTTCTCATGAGATTGAATGAGAAATTTGCAAGTGTGAGAGAACAGATTCTGAATATGAAGCCTAGGCCTAGTTTAAGTGAAATATACCATATGTTAGATCAGGATGAGAGTCAAAGAATAGTGGGATCTCAAAATAGAATGACTCCCAGTCTTGTTTCTTTCAGTGTTCAAGAGACGCCTAATATGGAACATAATCAAGTGTTGCTATCTCAAGGGGGGGGGGGGTTCACAAGCCTAAATGCTATTATTATTCAAAGTTGGGACACACTATAAACGTTGGGAACAACCAATCTGTCTTATGTACAATATGTGGCACCAATACAATCAGAGCAAATGGATGAATTCAATTGTGAAAACATGTATACAGAATAACTTCAAACGATAATATCCTACCTAAGTTCTCATCTCAGATCAAATGGTGTCACTGTTGCAACTGATCAAGTGCTTCTACTTCAAAATCAGCTCATGTTGTCTCACAGATTACATGTAGCATTTCAGGTAATGTCATTACCCTTTATAATCATATCTATTATGACATGCTTACTAATTTTGTATCTACAGAAATGGATGTGTCTCTTAGGTCTTGGATCATAGATTCTGGTGGTACTCACCATGTTTGTCACATCAGGGATATGTTTACTAAGTATAAACCAATAGGAAATACTTATGTAACCTTACCAAATGGGCATACATTTAGGATAATGGGGATAGGATTCATTCAATTAACTGATGATATTTCTCTCTACAATGTTTTGTTCATTCCTGAGTTCAAATTTAATTTGCTGAGTGTTAGTGTCTTGACTAAGACTATAAATTATGAAGTTCCTTTCATTTTTGATGAATGTTTTATTCAGGCTCTTACTCAGGAGTTGATAATTAGTCAAGGTAGTCAAGTGGGAAGTCTTTATGTCTTGGATGTTCATAATTCAAATAAAAATTTATCTTTTCAAGGTACTTCTTATGCTTGTTCTATTGCTAAAGCTGATATGTCAACTTAACATAATAGACTAGGGCATCCATATCAGGGTAAAATAGATTTACTTTCTGATACAGTATATGTTCTTAAAGATAAAGGCAATATAACTCATTCAGATCTTTGTCATATTTGTCATTTGTCTAAGCAAAAACGATTGCCTTTTATATCTGAAATAATATTTGCAAATATGCTTTTGATCTTTTACACATTGGCACATGGGGTCCTTTTAGTGTTCCTACTGTAGATGGTCATAGATATTTCTTAACCATAGTAGATGATTTTAGTAGAGCTACATGGACTTATTTCATGTGTACAAAATCTGATGTTCTGAATATATTTCTTGCTTTTATTGCGATGATAGAAATTCAGTATGATAAGAAAGTCAAGTATGTTAGATCATATAATGCACATGAATTGAAATTCACTGAGTTTTATACATCCAAAGGAATCATTTCATATCATTTGTGAAGTTTTGGGATATACTTTTAGTGTTCAAGTTCTTATTGATCTTGCTTTGTAAACCGATTGTGTTTGATGAGTCTTGATGTTTCTTGTGAGGTTATGAACTACTAAAGGACACGATCAATTTGTTTACCCGGAGTTCGCGGATCTACATCTTCGGGGAGTGAACAAAACACTCATGATTCCACTAGATCAATCCCAAGAATAATCAACAAGGTATTACAAGAGATTCTTTCAACTCAAGATACTAATCCGATCTACCTTTGATTGTAGATGGATGATGAATTGGCTTAATCAATTGAAGCTGAGAAAGCTGCGAACTCAAAGAGATGGATGCGACTTGGGGCCACCGTGTAACAGAGGATATGGCCGTCGCAAAGGCAAACACACCGGAGCTAGCTCGAGCTCTAACCGGAAGAGGAAGTAGCTTCCGATCAGTGAACCACCGTGAACCTCCTTCTCTCTCTCTTCCTGAACTCTTCTCCTTGTTAACTCTCTCTCTGTTCCCTCTCTCTTGACTCTGTACTTCTTTTTTTCTCTGTATCTCTCTCTGTTTCTATTGTTATTGTTCTGAAGAAGAAACAAAGTTAGTTGGAATCGGTTATAACCGATCCAACAACCAAAAACGATGGCGTTTAGCTTTAGGGCTTTTGGCGAACTGGGCCTCGCCTTTGTGGCCCAGAGACATTTCACAATGGACCGATCCACTTAATCATTTTAGCCAAAACGACAACTCTTCAATTCTCCTCCTTGTCGTATTGACTTACTCTCGATAAAAGCCAAAACCATTTCTTCTTCTTCCAGAAGAAACACTAATCGTCATTTGCTCTCTCTCTCTCTTCTTCCTTCCCGATCTAGACTCCGACCTCTGTTCAGCCTTCCCTCGTTCAGCTCCACCGCCGACGATGACTGACAAAGCCTCTTCCTCAAAGACAGCTAAGCAACTCGGTAAGCTCCTTCTGTCTTTTCAACTTCTGAAACTAAAAACAAAAACCTTTCGATTTTATGTTCTTACCCCCTTCCATGTCTTTCTAACCCGTATCTCTTTGTCTTTCACTTCCTGTTTCAGCTAAAGAGAAGCTTCAAGCAGACATGGCGACCTGGGACTCCGATTTCATCTGTGTCAGGTACCCTCCTCATTCTCCCTTAGCTAGATCTCTAGGTTTAGGTAGAATAAAGAACCAAAACACCAAAACCCTTAACCCGATTCCTTCAGAAAACTAACTTGTTCTCTGAATTTTAAATACCTTTTGCGAGATACCTAATCGGCAGAAGCATCTCGCTGGTGTGTGAGATTGGCTCACAAGGTAACCCCCAGCGTTACGAGGCACTTCTCGAAGCCTTTACCAGGTAACGCCTTAGTTAGAAAATCTGCAGCATTAGAGCTTGTATGAACCTTTAGTAATTCAACTGAACCCTCTTCAACCTTGTCTCTA
>OVAN01009644.1:0-16688 GCA_900406275.1 Anastatica hierochuntica | reverse complement strand
TTTTGAAAAACAGACAATACAAAGGTGTATTTTTGTAAGTCTCCCATAATATTAGCCATTGGTTTCACATTTTTTTTTATGATTCAGGATAATATTCCAAATATTTTAGAAAGCTTTTTTAATATTTTTTTAAAACTAGAAAAACCTTCATGAAATTATTATTGTTTTCATAAAAATATTTAAACGTTTAGGTAGCCTTCCATATGCTTAAGAATGCTTGCTAACTTTAGACTATCAAAACCCGATTGATTATGTTACTTTGCGATTTGATCGTGGTTATGGTTATATCTCACATATTTTGTTTGTTATATGATCCATTAATCGAAAATATACTAATTCTATTACAAGTATAATATTAAGAAATAGGGGATGATTGTCTTGAACTGTGACTTTAAAAATTTATTTTGGACTTTTACTTTAAAAAGTTTAATGATTGTTGCTGTTAAAAAAAAATTCTGATTTTGTAGGCCGTTAAAAAATCTGACAAGAAAGAGTAGAAAATTAAAAAAAATTGACTGTGAGTGATTTTAGGAGAAGTTATAGTACTTTTAAGGCTTTTAAACTATTAAAGTTTGATTGGATAAAATCTGACTTTAATTTTTTTAAAGTCATCACATTCTTAAAAGTCCATTTGCCAATCACACCATAGTTACACATATTTAGGATGGTCTTCTTGACACCATACAACTTTTATAGACTTATATGGAATCTGTTTCTGACTAATATTTGTTATGAGTTTTTTTTTTTTTTGGTCAGAAATATTTGTTATGAGTTTAAATCCATATATTTGTAGCATTTACATGTAAGAGGAACAACGTCAACTTAGAAATTTAAAAAGCTATGTAATGATATCAATACCATCAGCTAAATAACACTGTTGAATCAACACAACATAAAAGAGTTGAGTATGTATGTGTTTCATAGTTCATTTTTTTGTCGTCAACTATTCATTCATTAAAATTTCGGTCAAATACTTTCCATTTGGGAAAGCGATTCAATCGTTGTGCTTACATGAGTAAATAAAGAGTTTTTTCTCTTGCCTTTTTGCTAGGGCATCTGCGGTGGCTTTCGATGTTCGATGAATATAAAAGATACTGAAAGCTGGAAAAAAGGCTTTTTAAAGCTCTAAACTCTTCAAGCTCCGAAGCGAATGATGGTCACTGCTCCGGGTTGGACACCATATATATGAAGTGCATACAATATGTCGTAAATACGTAGTCTACTTCTGACACCGAAACCAAGCACTCCATGGTCCACAACAAGGCTTCCAACTCTGCATGAAGCGGAGACTGATTAGCAAGTGTGCTCCTTAGCCCCTACTGACGATCTATGTTGCCTTCAAGCCTCACCCATCCATACCCACTGAAGGAGGAATCAGCTTTCCATGACCATCAATTTGGCACACTTTCGTCCCCGAGTCAGTGGTGGGGGTAACTTGTGGGGGTGTTCTTTCTTCTGGGATCCTGAGTCTTGAGTCTCCGTGCAATCCTACGTGTTTTCCTGTGCCATACTCCAAAAGGCAGCTTCGTGGATGGAAAGTTCCAAAATATTTTGCGCCGATTCACGGGAATTTTTGTAAAAGAATTTGTTCCTAGCCTTCCAAATAAACCACAAAATCCAGGGAAATACATGCAGGTCCTCCTCGGTTGTCCCTAATTTCTTTGCCTCTCAAAACAGAAAGTTAAAATTCCCATATAGTGAGGTGCGAGGAAAAAAGGTTAGAGCCGAGGGAATATGTGCCAAAGTCCATACTTGTCTCGCTGGGGGACATTTAAATAATAGGTGCTGTATAGATTCTTCCTCCGTGTTGCATATAGGGCAACCTTTTTCGCGACTAATATGTCTGAAACGTCAATTTGGCATGTTGCCAGACAACCTGATAAGCATTGCCACACGAAGTGCTTTAACTTTCGCGTAGTTTTCAATTTCCATGCTTGTGCCAGAAGTGTTTCCACTGAAGGTCCCTGAGCAGGGTGGTCACAAGCACGAGATAAACATCTTGCATCCTAGTATCCAGATCTAACAGTATAATTTCCCGACGCTGTGAACGACCAACTATACCCGTCTTTCTTAAACATTTTCGATGGACGGATACCAAGTATACACTGGCTATCATCTTGGGTAAAAGTCTCCCGTACCCGATCCTACTTCTATTGGTCTGTAAGTTGGTCGATAAGTGCATTCACATATAGATTATGGTTCGTATATGCTCTAATACTCTTTGTGGGTCTTGCAGGTATCTTCGGGATCTATAGTTCACTCCACACCTTGGTATCCATCCCCGATTCAATATTTCTTCGGAGGCCCGAGAGTAGAAGTGGCTTTGCAGCCATTATGCTTATCCAGCCATATGACGGCCGATTAGATTTCTCTACTTTCATCGGGCTACAATATTTGTAGTATCTTCCTCTCAGAACCGTACTCATAAGAGAGTCTGGATAGCGAATCAATCTCCATAATTGTTTTGCCAGGAGGGCCAAGTTGAGCTCCTCGAATTTTCTAAATCCCAATCCTCTCTCAGCTAAATGTGTACAAAGCTTATCCCATGTCATCAAATGAAGCCCTCGATTATCTTCTTTAGTGCTCCACCAGAAGTTAGCTATAGCACTGCTTAGTTTATTAAAAATCACTTTGGGAAGTAAGAAGCACGACATTACGTTTGTCGGAAGGGCTTGTGCTACCGATTTTATCATCACCTCTTTCCCACCATTGGAAAGGAATTTAGCCGAACATGAATTGATCCTGCTTTGGAGTCAGTCTCTTACAAAGGCGAAAACATGCAGCTTAGATTCGCAAACCTTTTCTGGGAGTCCCAAATAATTTCCCATTCCTCCTTCTTGGAGGATTTCCAGGATTGTCTTAATAACCAACCTATCATTAGCCGGGACATCATTACCAAACATGATCGAGGACTTTCGCAGGTTAACTTTTTTGCATGCTGCTTTACAATAAGAGCGGATAATATCGACGAGCTCTTTACTTTGTGAGACATCATCCTTGCAGAACAATAGATTGTCGTATGCGTATAATAAGTGGGAGATGGAGGGACTTGCCCGAGAAATATGAATACCGTGGATTCTACCATACCGTGATGGGCTACCAAAGCTTCAGTACATAAGATGAACAAGTAGGGTGATATTGGGTCCCCTTGTCTAATCCCACGGGTTGGTACAATCTGATCATGTGGCATCCCATTTAGGAGGACTCGATAGGACACAAAAGAGATACAACACATGATCCATTCCACCCATTTGGAATCGAATCCCATCTTAAGCATTACGACACGTAGGAAGTCCCATTCTATCATGTCCTATGTCTTGCTCATATCCATTTTGATCGCCATGAATTTCTTTCGATATGCAGGATTAGATCGTAGCGCATGGAAATTTTCTTGAGCAATCAGGATATTGTCTGTGATCAATCTTCCAGCCACAAAGGCAGGTTGTGTCTCAGAAATCAGGTCTGGAAGAAGACCCTTCAGACGTCGGCTTAAGATCTTGGATATCACTTTGTAGGCCACGTTACAGAGACTTATGGGCCTGAATCTGGTCATTATCTTTGGTCTTTGGAATTAGACAAACATTTTTTTCATTGAGCCTTCTTTCAAACCTACCCGATGTGTAAAACATTTTCATCATATCCAAGAGATCTTTCCCTACAATATCCAGAAATGTTGATAGAATAGAGCAGTCATCCCATCTGGTCTTGGGGCTTTCCCTGGTTTGATAGAGAATAATGCACTCTTAACTTCAGTCTCTGAGAATTCTTTTATCAGGGAACTATTCATCCTGTCTGTAACCTTCATGGGAATATCCCGGAGTACTCGGTCAAAATACCTTAGTGTCGTAGCAGTAAACAACTCCTATAAGTAATCCACCACCACTTTTTCTACACCTGTCTCATTATCTATCCAGATTCAGTCTTAGTTACTCAGGCCCAAAATACGATTTCGGGCCCTCCTTTTCTTGGTTGACACGTGGAAGAAACTTGTCTTCTTATCCCCTTATTTTAATCAGTTGATTTTGTTCTTCTAATTCCAAAAAGTTTCCTCTTCCAAAATGTTTCCTCTTCAAAAAAGGCCTTGCAAAGACTTGATTTCAATTCTTTCAGTTCTTCATACGAGATATATTTGTCCGACTAACATTGATCAATTCGGTCTTTGAGCTATTCTATATGCTTCTCAGTATTAGTTTTGGAATTCAACTTCCAAATAGAAATTGCCCTCCTACACGATTGAATGCGTTGTGGTAGGGATTTTAGATTATCAGTTGGAGATCTACCCCACTCTTCTCAAATGGCCTCTTTCAACCCCGATTTGTCTATCTAACGCTTGTCAAACATAAACGACCTCCCAAAATTTTGGGGAACTTTAGGAATTTTTGCTATTAGGGGTCTATGGTCAGATCTCCACATTTTCAAATACTCCACAATAGTGTGTGGGAACATAATATGACAATCTTCATTTCCCATTGCTCTATCTAGTCTACATTTAACCATACCATTCTAACATCTACCCGCCCACGACATTGAGTTACCCTTATGCGCGAATTCGATTAGGCCACAACAATGGATCATATTTCTGAAAGGAAGGAAGGACGTCTCAGACCTTTTCCTTCCTCCTCGCTTATCGTGGTTGCATCTTATTTCATTAAAGTGTCCAATAGTAAACCAGGCCCCCAGTCTTTCCATAGCGATACGGGTTAATTTTTCCCAAACATATATTTGACATTCAATCACCGGATCACCATAAACAAAAGTAAAAAAAACGGTTACCATCAATAATCGTTTCTATATCAATCAAACGATCTGAGATACATAAAACAGTAACCGGATAATCTCTAGAGTAAAATAAAGCAAGACCTCCGCTCATACCAACTAGATCCAGAGTTAACAAACTATCAAATATTAGAGAAACTTAGAGGTATTGTAAAAAAGGCCATAATTCTTAGTTTCCGAAAGGAATAAAAAACATGGAGAATAGTTATGACACAACTCTTCCAGTCGACGAGTAGTAGCTTTAGTACCCACTCCTCACTACAAGAAAACATGTCGATTGCGAGGGAAGATATCCTCGCAATCTCCTCGCAAACGGTGATTTGCAAAGAAATTGTGAGGAAACTAAATTGGTCGTTAACCTTAGTCGTAAACCGGGTTTCCACACAATTTCCTCGCAAATTTGGTAGGAAAATTGTTTATGCAGATTCCTCGCAAATTTGGAAGGAATATGCAAGGCTATATTTGCGAGAAAATTGCGATTACATATACAATCGTAAATATTTGCGATTAAATTGCAACGAACCCTCGCAAATCCTCGCAAGTTAATCGCTAAATTTTTACAACGAATTTGCGAGAATTCGTCGCAAATCACTCACAATATTCTTTGCGAGTATATCGTGAGGATTTGCGAACATTCGTCGCAAATCTATCGCAAAAATTTTGCAAGTATTTTGCGAGTATATTGTGAGGAATTGCAAAGGATCCTCGCAATATCCTCGCAAATATTTACGAGGAAATTGCGAGGGCTCCTTGCAACTTCCTCACAAAAGTTGGTTGTTTATTTAAAATTTAATTTAACCGAAAAATATAATAAAAATAAAATAAATCATAATTAAAATATTATAAATCAAAGTAAAATTATAAATAAAATTATTATAAAATTAAAACAATAAATTTTAAAATATTTTACAAATTTAAAAATTAGAAAATCTAAACTCTAAACATTTTCGGGCTGCTGGTGCTGATGCTGCTGTCGTTGCTGAGCAGGCCCGTTCCACAACAAGCGAGCGTACTCGGAAAATTTCGGGTCGTTCTTCTCCATCCATTCGGAAAGAAGCGCATGAGAATGAGTCCGCTCCGGGTACCCGGTCATCTCTGACCGAAAAGCGCTAACCTCCTGGTGAGTCGCGGTAACCTCCTCGCGAGCCGCCACAAGCTATGCCTCAGTCCTCTGAAGCTTCTCCCCAATGTCCCTCGGGCTGACTCGGGAAGGCTGAACACCGGTTGCTGCTGAAGACGCCTCAGACAGCAGAGAACAACGCCAGAAAACCGACCTTTCGACCGGGGAGCAACCTACAGTTTTAAACAAGAAACAATGATAAATCTTTAAAAAATTAAATGAAACAAATAATGTATTAAAACTAATTTATTACTACCCTCAGCGAAAATCTTGTTCTTCTCAAATTTTTTAAGACCGGAAGATTGCACCGAGCTATCCGGGTTCTCCATCGAAAGCTGGATCTCGGCCTCATCGATCCACCGGTGGACCTCGACGCATAGCCGCTCGGACTCACGTCGGAGTCTGTGTCCTTAGCCTTATTTACAAATCAAAAGTTTAATTGTTGTATTATTAAACAAATAATAAAACTTTAAACATTTAAATATTTATTTCAGATATTTTGTAAAAAAGACTTATAGTTTTTCGGATCTTAGCCCTGAAAGAGTCACAGTCGACAGTGTACGTTGCCTCGGCCCTCTGTGTATCTAGGTCCCTCCCTGCCAGTGTGCGACTAGCTGGGCCCACACGTCCCCGTCCATCCACTTTGGCTTGGAGTTCTCCATATTAGCCTTCCACTTCTTCTTCCATTGCCCGACTTGGTCTGGGAGGCGGTGTTTTAGTTTTGTCTCAAACTCCTCCCGGACCTGTTCGCCGTACATCTGGTCCCATTTGTACGTTTGCTGGGGGGAAAATTTATTTTTAAATATATAATAATTAAAAATTTAATTTGGGGGAAAAATCAAAAACTTACGACGAATGCCTCGAACCATCCATTGATGACTGCTCGAAGAGTCTTCGAGATGCTCGTGTAGGGGCCCGAATAATGGCTCATGAAGAACTTCGTGATCTTCTGCGCAACTTTCCCGTCGTTGTCAAACCATAGTGTCTCCGCCGGTCGCTCGGGGTGAATGAGGGACAAAGATGCCCGAGCGGGACTACGTAGAAGATCCAGCAGCGTCATCCTCGGCGGACGTGGTGTCGGGGCCGTCGCGGCCGGAGCAAAAGGGGCTGCTTCGTGCTGCGACGGGAACATTTTCAGAATGACTCCAAAATTGGAAGCGCCTAGTATAGACCTAGAGGACTGCTATAGATAAGCCTCGTATGATCCGAGGGGATCCATTTACAAAACTACATAATTTTAAAAATTGAGTTTAATATTTATTGAAATTATTTATTATAATTTTTTTGTTTAATATTAATTTATAATATTTAATAATAAAATTTTTAAGTTTAATATTAATTAAAATTATTTAGTATTTGATTATGTGAGTTTAATATTAATTAAACAGAATTATTACTAAATTTTTGAATTTAATATTAATTAGAATGATTTATTAATTAAATTTTCAGTATAATAGTAATTCACATTAGTTATTTAAAAAAATTTAAAGTTTGATATTAATTACAATTGATAATTACTCAAATTTAAAATCTTTACAACATAGTTTTTAAATCAATTATGAAACCCTATCTAAACCACTTAATCATTTCATATTTTCAAAACTTAAATATCTTAAAACTAACAATTACTAACTAATATTACATGTAATTTAAAAACTTACATTGTATAAATGTCCAAAGGTTTGGATATGGAGAGAGAGAGGTTTTAGAAAGAGGTTTGGGTTTTGTTTTAGAGAGAGGAATGGTTTGATCGAATGAGAAGAAGAGGTTTGGTACCATATATATAGGATTTTGCTTCCTCGCAAAATCTTCGCAAATCCGTCACAAATTTTAGGTTCCGCTTTTTTTTGGCGCCCTAAATTTGCGAGGAATCCTCGCAAATTTCTCGCAAAATTATAACAAGATTTAAATAATTAATAAATGCTTTAGGGTTTGTGGTTTCATAGTTTTTCAAAGTCCGATAGTTTGAATAACTATTACGGTAATCAATGAAGATCTTAAATTCAAATAATAAATAATTTTATCACATTTTTAAAGATATTACAAAGATTTGTATGAATTTTTTAGAAAGTTAAAGTTGATAGGCACGTTATATGGTAAACTCTCGTTTTCGTATAATTTCGTCAATGCAAAAGTTTTTATTTTTTGCATTTATGGATGTTATGTTATTTGTGAAAGAATATTTTATCTAAAAGCATGATTCTTATTAGTTTGTTATGATTTAGGGATTAGGGATTAGGGTTTAGGGTTTAGGGAAAAGAATTGTGAGGAATCAACGCAAATTCCTCGCAATTTTGAGAGGAATCATCGCAAATTCCTCGCAATTTTTCGAGGAGTTTACGAGGAATCCTCGCAATTTCATCACAATTCTTGGTTAAATATTAAATTTAACTTTCTTCTTAGAGATTAGAAGAGAGTCCAAGTTACTTATATAAGCCTTATAAAAATTTGGTTTTTGAAATTCTTCTACATATAAGGCATAACCAAATTGATTAAAAGAGAAAATAAATTGTAAATTATTTTTTTCACAAACACGTCAAATTGTCATTTATTAATTATAGAAACATAATATATAACATCAATCATCATCAGAATTAAGTTGATCAGATACATAAATGGAATCGTTTTGATCATCTGATTCTTCTTCTTCGTCATCAATATCCTCCTCTGATTCAACCATAGTGTCTTCGTTGTCGCATGACTGTACATCATCAAAATCACGCGATGTTGGGTCACATTTATGACATCCTCGGTGGATTCGATCTGAATACCTATCTCTTCTCCTGTCTATCTTCTTGTAACACAATGTCGTATTCAGCTCTGATTGTACGACCCCTTGGAATCACATGGATCACAGAAAGCCATTGCTACCGTCGTTCTCTTATTCGTGGATATGGGACGAATGTCACTTGCTCTTCTTGCGAAGCTAGAACAAATATTTCGATTTTTTTATACCGTCTGTTTGCATTTACGTCTTTAACCCCTAAATTTTCTACTCGAACTCCCTTGCCGACATTTGGGTCATATCAGTCACACCTGAACAACACACATCGCAAATTACCACTCCGGAGTAACTGACTTGTAAAATCTGATTAATCACGCCGTAGAAGTCCGATTCTCCCCGTACATAAATATCGTAATTTGCAGATGACCTACAGGAACCATGTTGGTAGGTTTAAAATGTATACCCACGGGTGAAGTACATTGGTGCAGTGATTATCTATGCAATTGGACCTTGTACGAGTTCGTGGAACCATAGAGGGAAAGAAACATCCTTATATCCATTGTTGACTTGAAATGAGTGACATGTACGTACATTGGCCGTGTTTACAAATAAATTTCATTAAAAATTGAAACGCTGTATACACTTACATAGAATTCTAGCCACTTTGCGAAATCTCTTTCTTTGTATTTCCCGTACTCCTTTTCTGGCATATTGAAATAAGACTCCCTAATATGTGAATCAAATAAGTTGAAGTAATTAATTTGTTTTTAGTATATTTAAGTAATTTACTTTTTTATTATCAATTTTAAATAATGACATATGTACCTCTCGGACAGTTGCACGAACTCGCAGTTTCATAAAATATAAGTATGTGCATTGTGATTATATGCAAAATCTTCCCACCATTCTTTCTTCAATGATATGATCATAGAAGCTACAACTAAGCTAGAGCATGAACCAGATCTTAAAAAGGAGCTTGTAACTGAGGAAGAGCTAACCATTCCAAATGGACCCTTAATTCGAGCCAAAGCTGAAGAACTCAAGGCAACAATAGGAGGGATTCTTATGCACATTTGGAGCCACGAAACAGAACTGATACGGAGTGGAGAAAGAATCAACCAAAGCGCTCTAACCACTATCCAAGCTAAGTGATCTCAACAAATGGGAAGAGTGTCTTGGTTGTACTCTTTTTCCCTTGTCAAGTTTTGTCCCAATGGATTTTCGTGGCAAGGTTTTTAATGAGGCAGCTGTTTCACTTCACAATTGCCCATTTGTTTAAGATAAAATCCAAGGATTATTTCCAGCAATAAAGCCACACATAAGGAGATAAAATGAGCCAATTTTATGTTCCAACTTCATATTTAATGTTGCTGAAATTTTCTAGGACTTGTGCATGTACAATTCATTAAAAACGCATTTCTCTCTCTTTTCACTTTATATTTTCGTGGCCTTTGTAGTAAAAACAACAACAACCTTTTTTAAATCAAATATCTTTCTAAAAGTTGTTCACTTGTTGTTGTGTATATCTAGCAGAAATTCTAAGAATTCTTTGGTGTTTCCATTGAGTTTATAACTGATCAAGTCAAGAGCTTTTCCGCAACTCTTGTGTGATCCATCATCCACATCCCTTGTGTTCAGTTCTGAATAGCAAAGCTTATCCCAATCTCATCCAGTTCTAGAGTTCGGTCTAGGGAAGATCTCCCCGAGATCTCATCATTCAACTTCCTCGCAAGTCGTCCAATTCGGCAGAAGATATCAGGCACATTCAGAAAATTGTACGTAGGCAACACGTCGTCATCGTCGTTCCGCCGAAGTCTGTTTTTCTTTGTTTGAACCGTTAGGCTGAAGTAATATTGGGTAAAGTGAGAAGTTTTCACAGTTAAGCTTCCAGCGACGATCGAGCCCTCTACTCTAGCTAGGTTTTTCGTTTTTCCTTTCAAGTTTTTCATATATCGCTCAAAGGGGTACATCCATCTGAAATGTATCGAACTGGCCAGAGACGTTTCGTGCGGGAGGTGAATTGGGAGATGCTCCATAACGTCGAAGAATGAAAGGGGAAATATCTTTTCCATGTTGCAAAGCAGAACCGGAATATTACTTTCCATCTTCGCAATCCCATCCTCAGTCAATGTCCACACACATAAATCGCGATAAAATAGTCCAATACCTTTATATCAAACAATATTTAGAGTAGTTAATTAATTTATATTTTCATGCATATACATTAATTAAATGAAGAATTAAGCTAGATTTATTTCCCGTTATTGTCTGTGCACATGTTGCTGCATAAATACATGGCAATTGTGACTTTTCATGACAGAAAATTTTTGTCACTGGTCAACGTACCTTGAGAAATTTGAGACATACCCATCTGGAAGTTTTATGGAAGATTTTGCCCTATCAAACAGTGCTCTCTTCGCTTCTGCTGTTAATCGGAAGGCAGGTACTGGTAATTTCCCATCTCTTGTAAGATGTAACTTGCTCCTTGCAAAAATATCAACCAAATTACGTCTAGACTTAACATTTTCTTTCGTCTTACCCTACACATTAAGAAGTGTATGCATGATATTGTCGAAAAAGTTTTTCTCAATGTGCATCACACCAAGATTGTGTCGAACCAATTGATCTTTCTAGTATGGGAGCTCCCAGATGATGCTTTTTTATGTCAATTGTGACTTTCCAAATATCCATCAGGCATGTTCGCTCTGCTATGCCAATTTCCCCCACGCTTCACGGTTTCCTGAGCACCGTAACACTCAATTTGCTCTAACACAACATCACCAGTCATAAACACTGGGGGATGAAGCTTCGCGACTTTGTTTTTTATGAACAATTTTTTGTTCCTCCTGTAAGGATGAGACATCGGTAGAAATCGACGATGACAATCAAACCACCAAGGTTTACGTCCATGCTTAAGTTGAAAGGCTTCATATTGATGTGCATAGTACGGACATGATAACCTTCCATGGGTTATCCACCCAGGTAGCATTCTGTATGCGGGAAAGTCGCTAATGGTCCACATAATTGCCGCACGCATCTTAAAGTTCCTCTGTTGTAATTGGTCAAACATACGAACACCTGCATTCCACAAGTACTGCAACTCATGGATCAGAGGTTGGAGAAATACATCTAAAGATTTCTTAGGGTGCTTTGGACCGAGCACTAAAATGGACAAGAACAGAAACTCCCTCTGCATGCACATCTCGGGTGGGAGATTATACGGCGTCAAGATGACAGGCACCAAGGAGTAGTTTCTTTCGGACATTCCGAATGGACTGAACCCATCTGTACACAAACCAAAGTACACATTNGTACACATTTCTGCACTCGTTAGCAAAATCAGGGTATACCGTCTGAAAGTGTTTCCATGCTTTCGCGTTTGATAGATGTGTAATCTCTCCCTCCCCAGATGTATGTTGTGCATGCCATCTCATGGAAGCCGCTGTCTTTTCTGAAAGTTACAGACGCTTGAGCCTGTCAGTGATTGGCAAGTACCACATTCTCTAAAATGGTACGCGTGTACGTCCAGTTGTAGGTTGATATCTCGATTTCCCACAAAAGCGACACTCCTACAACTTTTCATCATCTTTCCAAAATATCATGCAGTTGTCGATGCGTACATCAATCATTTGGGATGGTAACCCAAGACTGGAAACCAATTTCTAAATTGCTTAATAAGACTTAGCCGAATTATTATCCGCAGGCAAATACTCTTTAATTAAATCAGCCCATGCATCCATGCAATTCTCAGGTAAGTTGTAATCACTTTTAATTGTCATCATTCTAGATGCCAATGATAATTTAGACTGACCTTGTCTACATCCATCGTAGATAGGTTGATGAGCAGCGTCTAAAAAATCATAAAAATTTTTGCATCTACTTTNTTTCTGTTTCATGCTGATGACGACTAGTTCCTCTATTTAG
This sequence comes from Anastatica hierochuntica, assembly GCA_900406275.1. NCBI lineage: Eukaryota > Viridiplantae > Streptophyta > Magnoliopsida > Brassicales > Brassicaceae > Anastatica > Anastatica hierochuntica. The sequence continues at coordinate 4,143 of OVAN01009644.1, read as the reverse complement.
GTTCCCACGACTAGAGCTACTACCTTTTTCAACATTACAACTTTCTCCATGAGAAATCCATAGATAGTAATTTGGGGTGAACCCTCTATTATATAAATGTTTCTTCATGTTGTCAATTAAGATATACTTCTCATTCCCACATTTTATACAAGGGCAGAAGATTTTACCGTGCTCTTGCGCAAGGTAGTTGTTTTTCGCCTGATAGATGAATTCGCGCAAGCCGTCCCGGTTCTCTTTCGTAACTTCCCCGATATATGTATCTCTTTGCCTATACATCCACCCTCGTAAGGCGAAAATTTCATACTCCAAACCCGACATTTTTTTCTTTTTCGGTTTATCTTTAATTTTTTTTTGAGATGTTGTGAATGAATGAATGAATGAGGGTGAAGTTGTATTTATAGCCATATGTTGCGAGGAATTTGCGAGGAAAAGACTCCTCGCAAATAGTTATTACTCATCTGGAAAACGTGTGTACCTAACAATGAGTTATCCATACCATTCCCTCGCAAATCTGCGAGGGATTTACGAGGAAAATGTGGTCTCTCACTGTTTCCTCGCAAAATGTTCGCAAATTTGCGAGGAAGATTATTTCCTTGCAAATTGGACGCTGATTTGCAAAGAAATTGCGAGTCATAATTTTGGTCCCATATTTGCGAGTGATTTGCGAGTAATCTGTTTTTCATAGCAGATTCATCGCAAATTGATCTCAAATTTGCTAGGAAGTATTTTCATCGCAATTTTTCCTCGCAAATTAGTTGTTTTCTTGTAGTGTCTTGACAGTTCTACGCGATAATCTTCATTCGTGGAGGTTGGATGGGTTCTGGGACCCCATCAAACCTTCCTCGGGATTGACTACTCTGCTCTTGATAGATGAATACACCTCAATACGAGGGACAACTACTTTAACAACTATAATGACTTTAGTAAACGAAAGTCAATAATTCACGACACTCGTACTTTTAGGAGAGTGAGTCGGATTGTGTATTACAATTGTCTTGAGTAAAGAAAAAAATTGTAGTGCAGCATAACAATGAAGGAAACAAAAAGATAAAAGTCTCTCCATGATGGAGAAATAGAAACCCACTACACCAAATTCAAATGATTGAAATTTTGAGTCCAAATCTAGTCTTTCCATAAGTGAAGATTTTGTGTCAATAAGTCTGAGCCCATCAGAAGACAATATTTGGACTACATCTAAAATCTCGAACGAAGAGGATCTGAGGCCCATTGAACTAAGCCCTTTTGGGAGATTGGTCAAACAAGGGCCTTGCGTGAGTCGAGCCTTAAGAGGGTATTGATGGTCCAAACCAAGCCCATTCTCAATGACTACCGGAAGCTCTAATCTTCCCTTGCGACGACGAGATCGGAACAAGGTCTTCTTTTCCCGACAAATCAGAGGTGGCAGAGAATAAGTTACATCTGAAATGATCTCTAGTTGAGGAGCCAAGGTTGCTGAGATTCGAACCGATACAGGAGAGTCTCGAGACAAAATCTTCAGATTAATGGGGATCATTTAACGACAAACACCGATGTAGAAATATCCATCAGGTAGAGCATATGAAGATGATGATATCGTCCAGGTACATAACATAGAGATCGGTTCAGCAACAGATCTCACAGAAGAACCCACCAACGTCCAATCGTAGTGGCGGAGAGGTGGTAGCACGTCAGAGGAACCAGATCTATGCCCAGATCTGCACAAGGAATCAAAGAGAAAAACATGAGCCATGATGGCTGAAAGGTCTGAGCCTTCGTGCCGAGATATCCAACACTACATAGGTTGAAATGATGACGTACAATAGCAGAGGAGGAGAGAAGACTGTGACGCAGGGCAAACGGTGGACCCAATAACTCCAACCATACCAGATAAATCGGTGCTGGGAAGAGCATCTATTTTTAACATCAGGAGTCGCCGCCACAAAGGAGAGATTTGAAGTCAGCGATAGACCTTTAAGGCAGATCCAACGAGAAGCTAATGAGAGGAAGAGGTATTGGAGCCATCTCCTCATGTGTCCCTAATTATTAAAACTAAATACCTTATATCCCTCTCCAATCTCCTATATCCCTCTCATTTAAATGAGGTGGGAAATGTACCAACATGCCCTTATTGAAAGTAATTAAATTTAATTAAAAAATAAAAGAAATATGAGCTAAAACCGAGACCCGTTTTCTCGGTCCATCCACCCGACTTGACCCCTCACCCGACATCATCGATCTCATCGTCATTAGTGGAGCATCGTGGGAAAAAATTGTGGAGCGTATTCGATCCTCTTCGAGCTCCTCCTCCTAGTTTCTCGCTGATTTCTGTGAAAGAGGAGACGATCTCGAGGACCAGCTGCCGACATTATCAGCTCGTTATCGTCTCTAGCGACACTGCTCCGTCGTGGACACATTTCGTCGCCGGCGGTAAAATCAGGTTCGTGCTTATGTATCTCTCCCTCTCTGCAGCTGCACTAGGTAGAAAATAGCTTTAGGGTTTTAAATATGAATTGATAGTTACTGATTTGGACGTTGTTGTTTTGAGATCCATTGTTGTTGGGTCGATGAGTACTTGAAATAGGTGGGAATTGCTTATAAGTAGTTTAATTTGAGTGAGTAAGCAGTAGATTCAGACCAGAAACGAAGAAATTTGAGTTGTTCTGATAGGAGAAGTAAGTAGAAGTAATGAAACTGAGAATAACTGTAAGACTGGTAAAACTGTAATATCTTATAAGAATTTTAATAGTTATGTCGCATTTGTGTTAGCAGGATACAATGAGCACGCACGTGACTATATATTTTAAATTCGAAGGACGCTTGTGTTGTGTAACTTTGAAGGCATTAGTGGAGGAGATAAGCTTGTCAATGATTGAATCTAGGATGTATTTGAAGCTTGGATTAGATGAAGGGAATGTGAAATTGGAGTTGAGATACATTCCGTTGGTGGTCGGGTGTGAGGAAGAGATAACAATTCACGATGATGCTGATATGTTAGCTTATCTAACAAACATTAATAAAGACAACCGTAGAAGTCTTTTGCATGTGGAAGCCAAATATAATTCAGAACAGACGGAACAACTGTCGAGAGCGGGATAAAGTTCAGTTGGTATGAACTACGAGGAGTTGCGTCCGATTGATGATCAAATCGAACCTAATGCCATAACCCTTTATGTAGAAAACGATCAAGGAAGAGAAATGATCCAGGTGATGGAGGGAAATGATGATGATTGTGTGGACAGAACTGTGGATACTCATGAGGAAACCGCTTTGGAGACAGAGACAGGTATGGATAGCTTGTCTATGGGTGATAAGTATCTTGAGCCACCACCAAGTTATGGAGAACCTAGTCAGTATAGAGAGGAATGGGAAGATGGTTTGAATAATAGTGTGGCGCATGAATTTCCAAGTAGGAGCCACGTTTCAGAGCTGTTGGGTAGAGTAGCATTTGTTAAATCCTTTGGATATGTAGTTAAAAAGTCAGATCTTACACGATGGGTGGTAAAATGTTCCCAACCATACTGTCAATGGGGTATACGAGCCGCAATAATTAAAAACACCGATGTATTCTCCACTAGGACGTATACGAAGATGCACACTTGCAGTCGTCCAAGCCATAGTACTAGCAACAGCAAGAGGAGAGGCTCGAAACAGTTGGTTGCATCTTTGTTAAATGAGGAAGAAACTATCGTGAAAGAAAAATGGGCAAAGTGTCATTTTCAAGGTGACAGATACAATTTGGATACAAGCAACAGCGTGGAATCTATGAACAGTGTTTTCAAGGATGCAAGGAAGTACTCCCTGATTCCAATGCTCGATACAATCATCAAAAAAATTTCAGATTGGTTTAATGAACATCGGAAGGATGCTGTGTCTGGATCGAACTCAAACAAGCTGGTGCCTTTTGTGGAGAACACGTTACACGATCTATGCGTTACTGCTGAGAAACTAATTGTGAGGGAGGTAAACAGTTATGACCTCGAGTATGAGGTCGTGGGTAATGATGAGAAGATTAGTTTGGTGAATTTGATTTCAAAAAGTTGCAGTTGCCGGGTATTCGATATTCAAAAGTATCCTTATCTGCACGGAGTTGCTGCTTTTATATACCTCAAAAGGCAGCGTGATGATGGTTGCGAGGGGAGGGGTCGCAATATCCAATTAGAACTA
>OVAN01009643.1:1334-16690 GCA_900406275.1 Anastatica hierochuntica | reverse complement strand
TCGTAGATCAAGGCTACTTCCAAGCCATCTTCCATGTATAGCTCTTCTAACTCTCTGGCGAAATCATCATCAAGGCCTTCAATGGAGAAAGCGGCTCCATCGATCGTTGGCTTCTTCATAACATCCAAGATGTTGAAATTCAATATCAAATCTCCAAGATGGAGATCTATATTTCCTCCCCTTACATCTATTATGGCTCCTGCGGTTGAAAGAAAAGGTCTTCCAAGAATGATAGGGTTCAATGCTTCTTCATCCATTTCCAAGACTACAAAGTCTGTTGGAACTTCGCAATTCCCAATCATTAATGGAAAAATCTTCAAGAATACCATATGGATATCGAATAGACCTATCCGCTAATATCAATTGAATCGTTGTTGGCTTAAAATTCCTGTAGCCAAGCCTCTTAGAGATCGTCATGGGCATTAATCTCACACTTGCTCCTAAATCAACCAAACATTTCCCAAAGGTCTTGTGCTTCAAAGTACAAGGCAAGGTGAAACTTCTGGGGTCTCTTCTCTTGGTTGGAATTTTGTTTTGAATGATTGCACTACATTCATGAGTCATAACTTCCATGACGAAATCGATTCTCTTCTTTCTTGTGATGATATCTTTTAGCACTTTGTTGATTATGGGGTTATCTTGGCACCACTCCATGAACGGTATGGTTACCATTAGTCCTCCCATATGATCTTTTATCTTTTGGTACCTAGCTGCCATAATTTGCTTCTTAAATCTTCTTGGAAATGGTAGATTCAACTCATTAATAGGAACATTAGTGTCGGTAGGTATGTAATCCCTTTTCTTCTTTTGGCGTGGAGGTAGTTTTTCCTTGGGCTCCTCCTCTCGAATTTTAGGCGCCTCTTTAGGTGCCTCTTCCTTTTCGGTTTCTTCTTCATTCTCATATTGCTCTTCTTCATCAAGCGGCATTGGATCATTTTCAATCTCTTCTAACTCGGTTTCATTCTTCTTAGGTTCGACCTCTTGAGTCCTTGGAGGTAATTGCCTTCCGCTTCTCAAAGTAACGACATGACAAAGCTCTCTCGGGTTAACCTCACACTTACCGCGTATACTACCCGTTTGAAACTCACGTTTAGAAGCTAGTTCCGCTATTTGATGGTCCATACCCTTCACATAATTAGCAAGATCACCATACTTCCCCGATAACTCCATGTAATTCCCATAATTCTTTTGGTTTAACGCTTCAAATTTATCGTTCAAGTCTCTCCTCATTTCCGCATTTCCATTCACAAGTTCTTTTAGCAAGGAATGCATGTCTTCTACCTTAGAATTGGTAGGCATCTTTGGAGTAGTGGGTGGTGTTTGTGTAGTTGGAGTCCATTCTCCTAAACTTGTATCTAGGCGATTATGTTTGTGAATAGCTACCGTGTAGCTTTCTTGAACAAAACTCATCTCCTCTTGTTGATCAAAGAAGCTTTCATCGATCCTTAGCTTCTTCTTCTTTGGCTTGAGGACCGCTTTTGCTATCTCATCAATCTTCGTGTTCAATTCCTCAAGGCATTTACCATCAATCTTCGGTGTAAAACCAAAGCTTTCTTCTCCGGCGTAACTCTTAGCCAAATTCTCAACAAATTTCTCTCCTTGAGCCGCGGTCAAGCTTGCAAAATTACCATTGCTCGTCGTATTCATAGTGAACCGGAAGTGTTGATGGACTCCCCTATGGCATAGCCTTAAAAGACTCCCTTATGTGAATCCGTGGTGAGGACAATTCCTCACATAACCGTTGAATCTTTGCTAAGCTTCACCTAATGTCTCTTCAATCCCTTGCTCAAAATTGGCTATGCTATTCCAGAAATTTGTAGTCCTCCTTTGTGAGTAAAATTGACCAAGGAAGCTCCTTTTGCATTGCTCCCACGTGGTTATAGAAGAGCTAACCACGGTCTTCTCCCATTGCAAAGCCTTATCCCCTAGTGAGAAAGAGAATAGGGATAGCTTCACGTAGTCTCCCAGGATTCGTTGAATCTTGGTTGTGTCAGATAGCCTCTCAAAGTTGTCAAGGTGTTCGATGGGATTGTCCACATCCAATCCAAAATATCTTGCATTGTGGATCATGTTGATGAGGCTAGAGTTGATNGTCTAGACTCACCGCCGTCAAGACTTAACGTCTTCTAGACTTACCTCCGTCTTGACTGGTCATCGTCTAGACTTAACTATCATTCAACGAACTCTATCCTTCCGCGAACAACCAAAGAGCCCGAATGCTAAAGTTAACATCCACAATTTAGGGATAAGTATGGGAACACCTCGCATTCCGAACTTCGGAACGATACGAAACCTCCGTGACCATCGGAGAACCGCATCGTTTCAAAGAAATTCTAAACGCCGATTGACGCCAAACCTACGAACAAGTCTTGGAACCGGTTGACGACTAAAGTAGAAGCCGATTTAGACGTCGGTTGTAACTAAGACAGAGCGTCTGTCTTGGCGCCAATTGGCGCCAGGACCAAGNACCAAGCCGTGTCCTTGGCGCCAACTGGCGCCAGGACCAGGCCGTGTCCTTGGCGCCAACTGGCGACAGGACCAGGCCGTGTCCTTGGCGCCAACTGGCGCCAGGACCATGCCGTGTCCTTGGCGGCAACTGGCGCCATGACCAAGTCGTGTCCTTGGCGCCAACTGGCGCCAGAACCAGGCCGTGTCCTTGGCGCAAACTGGCGCCAGGACCAGGCCGTGTCCTTGGCGCCAACTGGTGCAAGGACCAGGCCGTGTCCTTGGCGCCAACTGGCGCCAGGACAAAGTCGTGTCCTTGGCGCCAACTGGCGCCAGGACCAAGCCGTGTCCTTGGCGCCAACTGGCGCCAGGACCAAGACATGTCCTTGGCGCCAATTGGCGCCAAGACAGAGCGTCTATCTTGGCGCCAGTTGACGTTGAGGCGGGGATAACGTTCGGTCGTAGTCCGTTGACTGAACCACGTCTTTTCCGATCGTCATTTCCTTCGAATCGTCACTCGATCATCTCTCATTTCGTCTCGATTGGAGTTTTCTTCAAACCGTCATGACAAGAGTCGCAAGGATTCGTGCTTTCCGCGGATTTCGTATCAATCGTATAAAACGACGACGGTTAACTTAAGCACCGAAAGAGTCTAAACTATACGATTGACCATATCGGTCCACGAAGCTGTTGCCGCGTATTCCTACGAAAAACGGTTTTCCGCGATAAATCGTCAAAGTGAGTTAGCCGCGAAACGGCCGAAAGGGCCCAAACCGCGATAACGGTCCATTTATGATTTTCGGGCGAAAATCGGCCCACTTGCAATGACGGTTCATCAGGGTTTTGCGAAAATATCAAGTTTGAGAAGATAAGGAAGGATCCCGAGAAGATTTAGGAAAATCAGGGATAAAGGAATATTCCCGCGAAAAGATATGCACGAATCGAGACGAAAAAGGAAATCTAGCCAGCCCACGAAGATCTATATAAAGGATGCGAAGTCAAAGAGGGAGAAAAGGAGACATTCATTCATTGACAGAGCTTTTCGTCACCGCAACACACTTAGAAAAACAAGGGTTCTTATTTCGTTTTCGTTAGCGAGCTACGTCTCAACTAGGTTACGAGTCTGCGTTTTAGTTCTAGGTAAACGTCGCCAACAGTTCTAGCGGCCACGGCTTAACACCGGTTGGGCACGCTCCGACCACGAAATTCGAATAAGATCCCTTAACTTCTTTGTTTACTTTGTCTGTCGAATCGTTCTTCGTTTACGTTTTTCGCATACTTTAGATCCGTTTTCGTATTCGCTTTGTTCACGAATCTTGTTACTTTATCACCGTTAAATTCATATCGCTTCGCAATCTGGTTCGTATTAATCTGCTTTCGTTAATAACTTGTCTTGTCTCGTAATTCGAATATCATTAACTTAAATCTCGCTTACTGCTCGCTCATATGTTTTACTCACGTTGTTTTGTTTGATCTTATCTCGCAGATAAATTTCATATTTCTTATTCACTAACTCGCTAACTCGCTACTTGATCTGTTGATCTTTGGCTACAAAGAATCCGTGAACGACGTAACATTGACAGTGAGAATTTTGGTTCCCACAGGCATATCTCCGGGTGGGGATCTTATTCCCATCCTTGTGTTGCTCGTGATTGGTGTATCAAAGTCACCAATGGTCTCCTCATATGCACCCATTCCTCCAACTACTTCTTGAAGTTGGTGATTCATCATCCTTGCAACAAAGCACAAACAAAAAAGAAAAAGAGAATAGTTAAATAACTTGAAAAATAAAACTTAGTCTCAAACTTAAATGAAATCTCAAAGTAAATCTTAATCTAGCAATCGTGCTCCCGGGCAACAGCGCCAAAAACTTTTTGGGCGCCTATTTGTTTATGCAAACAAGAGGCGCTATGAACGAAGGTTTAAAATTTATAAGCTCGTCTCCTATCAATCACACAATCTGCAAGTGCACAAATATGTCATTGTAGTACTTTGGGGTCGAACCACAAGTAGCAAACATTAGATAGATGGATCTAAACTTTGGCAATATACACTCAAGCCTAATCTAAGCAAATAGGGAGGTTGGGTTTTGTTTTGGTTTTCTTAGTAATCTAGAAATGAAAGCAAGGCAAGAAAGTAAACAACTTAAATAAGACAATAAATTTAGACAAAGAAAGTAAACATAAACTTAAAATATGCTAACTTGAAATAAACTATTAACTAAGATGATGGACCAAGGGATGTTATAATCGATCAACTTAGAAAGATGATGATGAAGGTGATAGATCAAGCTATTGAGCACAAATCCTTGACAAAAGGCAATACTAGCCTAATCCACTCTCATGGCAAGAGGCCATTTCCTTATCAATCACATTCACTCAACTCTCGTTTATTGCAAATGATAAATCGATTAAGAATCATTAAGAGCAAGCCCATATAATCACTAATCTATCTAGAAAACAACTCTCATTGGCTAGATTGAAATAGCAATTATTTTGTTCTCCTAGGCATGTCACCGAACACCTCTCGGGCGAAAAATGCATACAAGTCTAGATCTTAGTTAGCTACTCTAAAACCTAACATTAAGCACTCCAAATCCTTATTAAACTTAAGATAAGCTATCCCTAACACCATATATCAACCTAATCTAAGTAGATCTAGAAATCCTTGATTCCATCAAAAAGACTACTCACACAACATATAGAAGAAAAAGAAAAGAGATGAAGATAAAGAGATAGATTTCATAGATAAAGATAGAGTTTGATCCAAGATTCAGACTTAAAATATAGACTGTTGATCTAAATATCGAGAGAGAAAATACAATCTTGAAAGTTCTAAAAGTGTTGTCTCTTGGTGGCTTAAAAGATGGATGAAGGATCCCTTAATAAAATAGGTTAAAAGGGGGTATATATAGGTGGAAAAAGTGGTTTTCGGCTAAAGATAACCAACCATCGACCTTGGAGGTCAATGGGAGCTTGCCTAAGGTCGATGGGAGCCTTTCTTTACCAGCAAGAGTGATGTTTGCTGGAAAGGTGAGAAGCCATCAACCTCAGGTGTCCAACTATCGACCTTTAGGTCGATGGGAGCTCCCTTTAGCAGTCTTTGTTGCTTCTTGCTCCTCTTCGGTGCTTTGTTGATCCCCACTTTCTTCAATTGCTTCTAGCCTTAAATCCCTTTGATTTTTGGTCCTTTTAGCTTTTAGAATCCATATATCAAGCTCTCAAATTGATCTCCAAAGTTGCACCTACAAATGCAAAGAAAATGCTATGCAAATGCAATATGTTCCTAAACTAGATTCTAGATTCAAACTAATGCATTCTAAGACTTATATGCAATATTTACAACTTAAATGCATCTAAAACATAAAAGAAATGAGTTCTAAAATGCATAAAAACTTATACACATCAATCTCTTCCAAGAATTCATTGCAAAAATCTTTGCTTGATTCTCCTTTCTCTTTAGAAACTCCTTTTCCCTTACGGTTCGAGATCACTAGTTGGAGTTTAGAATCTATTACGTTGACATGTAAAGCAAGAACTTCATGCTTGATGTTCATGTTTTGGTAGATAGACTCTATTTTCACATTCCTCTCCCCAAACTTCTTGTTGAGCTCGGCTTTTGTCTCATTTTGTCATTCTACTAGCTTCTTAAGCATAACATGATTCTCTTCTTCTTTGGTAGGACCGGTTGGTTGTTGAGGATGTTTGTAGTAGTTGTTATGGGTGATTTTTGTCGTTCTTTGTAGCACTACGGAAGCTAGAGGTCGATGAATGTTTAACAAAGTTTTTTGGAATGCTTGTGATAAGCTCCAAGATCGAAGAGGGCAAAGAATTGCTTGTGTATTGACTTTTGGCTTAGGGTTTCATGCGTACACATTTTTCCCTTTGAGCTTGGTATTTATACATGAGTTTCATGATTATCCCTACAAGAATTGGATATATCATGATTATCGATAGAATATATGCATATTTATCTAAAATAGATGTCATTATCTACTAGTTTAAATAGCGAAAATAAGGGAGGCGCGATGGTCGGCTGGCTTCCGTCTTCCGAACGTCGTCTGACTTCCTGCCTCTGGGCATTCTCCTATTTTGAAGTCTTACTGTTGTACTCCATCTAAGTCCGGGGAATTCCCATGACCTAAATTACTCCCAACAGTTTGCCCCTTATTGCGCAGGTTCGATCCAAAGTTGTGGAATAACATGTCTTCCAGGTGGCTTAGGGAGGAAGCCTGTAGTCGCTTGGCCTTTTTAGCTTTGACTTGCGCTGCCTCTGCTTTCCTTAATTGTTTGCTTGCTTTTGGTTCAAGTTGTATCAGATAATGAGAATTATTGCGATGGGAGGTTACGTCTGGCTCTCTGTCGTCTGGCCTCAGGGCTTCGACTTTTGAACTTTCTTGAACCGCTTGCAGCTTTCAAGGAGGATTATTTTGAAAAAATCCCAGCTGTTTGACTTGGTGAAGAGGGAAGCTTATAGCCATTGGCGAATGTTTATGAAGATTTGAAGAGGGAGAATATAGCCATTACTCTTCTTGCGAGATTCGCGCCAATGATTAGAGGCGTGCGGCTCACTTTGATTTCTCCTCTTTCTTTTAAACCTTCTCTTCTTTCTTCTTTGGCATTTTCGCCTCATCTTCTTTCTCTTACTGGAATTCTTGCTTTATCTTCTTCCTTTTCTTACCAAAAATCCTGCTCCCGGAATCCCTTTTCAAGCTTTCGATCCGCGATTCTAAATTTAGATCGTCTTCTTCCTTCTTCTTACCGCTTCTTTTAAGGTAGAGTACAGGAGTTAGATTTAGGATTTCAAATCAGCTTCAGCTTTTAGGTCTTTCTTGCCCCAATCAGTTTTTAGACCGAAGATTGGAACTTTCTTGAACCCAGGCATGACCAGCTCCGACAACGATTTTTCTCCAGTGGCCTCATCCTCCGTCGGGGCCCGTGTTCGGAGGAGGCGTTTAATTAGGAGTAGCCCATCTTCTGAGGCTAAGGGGTCTTCCGAGGACACGGAGATCCCTGAGGCCAACCCATAGCCGTTGCGCTCCGCCGCGGGTCCGGAGCTTATAAAGGTTTGCCGTTTCTCAAACGTGAACTCTGAGCTTTTGGAGGAATGGAGGCAGAAGTACTCCATTGGGGCAAACATTCACTTGAGGCTGCCTGGAAAAGGTGAAAGCGCTTATGAATTCCTAGGACACGAAATAGCCTTGTATGAAGGCTATTTTGAGGCTGGAGTCAGCGGTACAGTTCCTGTCCTGGTGAGGAAGGTCTAAGAGCACTTCAATATTTGTCCTTCTAAGCTGAACCCGCCTACTTGGAGGATTCTCACTGCCATCCAGGTCCTAAACAAGTTTTGTGGGCTGGATCTCGGCATTGACGAGCTCCTGTACTCCTACTGCTTCCCTCACGTTCTTCCGGGTGAAGGTAGGTATTACTTCCGGCCTCGCAATGGTGCTCCCTTGGTATTGGAGCTAGAGAGGGAGGAAAGGAAGGGGGTGACCTTCACGAAGAATTGGGTCCAGAAGTTTGTCTTTACGAGAGTTGGGACTTCCCCTGGGTTCTCTACTCTTTGGATATTCACTGGAAGGCTTACGATGTTTTTGTTTCTTCTGCTCTCAGTTTGATCTTTAATCCTCTTGACACTTGGTTTTTTGCAGAAGTGTCTACAGAGAAGTCGGAAGATGGAAAGGAGAAGGCAGAAGAAGCTTTGAAGATCCCTGTTGAGGAAAGGAGTATTTCGTTTCTGTTGAGTGAAGAAGCGTTGAACCAGAGCAACATAAGAGGTTTACTCCTTTTTTCTTACTTCTTTTGTCTGCTTACTTCCAGCAAGCTTCTTGACTGATTTATTGTTTTGCAGGAAACATGTCGGGTTCCGGGTCCCAGGCACTGGAGGACTTTAAGAAGGCTCAGGCGGCAAGAAAGGCAAAGTTAGCGTCTTGGAGAAAGGCTCCAGAGGTGGTAGAGACCTCGGGATCTCCTTCGTCTGGGTCCAAGAGGAAAGCGACCCAGAAGGCTACCACCTCTAGCAAGAAGTAGAAGGGTCCTCCAGCCAAGCAGCCTTCCTCCTATATCGGCGATCTTGATGGCACCCTGGCGCATTTGAAGGGATTTGTCTTCCCTGCTCTTCCTTCTAGCCCTCCTAGCTCTGGTGATCTGGACATCTTCGACCTGGTCCAAAAGGGGCTGATCAAGGTACTTCGCTTGCCTTTGGCCTCTGGCTGCTACTTGGCTATCTCCTTTTACTTTGGCTAACCTTCTTTCTTTCTGTTGCTCAGCCTGCGGCTTCCCTCTTCCATGCCAAGGACCAATTCCCCACTAAGGTGATCGCTGCAGGGAAGGCTCAAGGAGAGGATTGCCTTGCCAAGCTGAGGGCGGAGAAAGACAGGTCTGCTGGCTTGGAAAAGGAGCAGAAGGATATGAAGGACTTGTTCCGGAGGCTGGAGTTGGAGAAGGAGAAGGCAGAGGAGAAGGCAAAGCTGGAGGAAGAATTTGGTAACCTGGACGCCAGGGTGGCCACCTTTACGGATGAGATGTCCAAGACCGTCAATGGTGCCATGATCATGGGGCACTGGGAAATGGTTCAGGACTACCTCAAGAGTGAGGCCAAGTATTGGAACTTGCAGGAGGAGTTTGAGAATTATAAGCTGGTGGCGATTGCGGTGGCAAAGGAGAATGGCCTCGAAGCTCCCACCTTTGAAGATGAACTGGCGATTCCTCCTGCCTTGGCTTCTACTACTCCAGCAGCCTCTGAGCCGAACATCGAGAAGTCTGCCTCTCCTGACCCTCTAGTTGCCTAGTCTTCAGACCCAAGATCAAGAAGCAGGTTGTTTTCCCCTTGTGGGATTTTATTTTCTTTTTGTTGACTACGTGCCCCTGCGTGGGTTTACTCTTGCCCCCTTGTGGGCTTTGTAATGTGTTTATGGCCTTAATGGCCTTGACTCTTGGTTGGCCTTCTTTGCCTTGTTTCTGTTTGCCCTTCGGAGTTTAAAACTTATCTTCTGGCCCTTTGTGGCTTTTTATGAATATTTCTTCTGGCTTTCTATTGTCTTCTCACCTTCGTAATCTTTTGACTTAGTCTTAGAGATGATGCTTTGGCAGGCTTTTTATCATTAGCACCCTGACCGACTGGCTTCTGGCCATTGGCTTCTAGCCTCTTTGCGTTGGGCGGCTGGCTTCTAGCTTTGGGCTTTTAGCCTCTTTGCCTTGGGCGGCTAGCTTCTAGCTTTAGGCTTTTAGCCTCTTTGCCTTGGGCGGCTGGCTTCTAGCTTTGGGCTTTTAGCCTCTTTGCCTTGGGCGACTGGCTTCTAGCTTTGAGCTTTTAGCCTCTTTGCCTTGGGCAGCTGGCTTCTAGCTTTGGGCATTTAACCTCTTTGTCGTCCCTTGCGAGAGTTCTCTAAGTTCCAAGTTGGGATAATCTCATTATCTCTCTCTCTTTTTTGTAGGGAGTTTTGCTTCTTGCCCTTAGACAATGTTTAGGTACCCAAGACGCGTTTCTTGCTTCTTGATACTCGGAGGTATCTTTTAGCATGTTCGCATTCTTTTACCTGGAGGTAACCTCTATCTTGCGTTTTTTGGCTTTTTGATACCCGGAGGTATCTTCTGGCTTTTTGGCATTCTTTTACCCAAAGGTAACCACTAGCTTGGGTTTTTGGCCTTTTGATACCTGTAGGTATCTTCTAGCTTTTTGGCATTCTGTTACCCAGAGGTAACCACTTGCTCGCGTTTTTTGGCCTTTTGATACCCGGAGGTATCTTCTGGATTTTTGACATTCGGTCACCTACGTAACCACTTGCTCGCGTGTTTGGTCTTTTGATACCCGAAGGTATCTTCTGGCTTTTTGGCATTCAGCTATCTGGAAATAGCTGATTTTGCTTTGCTACACTCTGCTTCCTGCAGTGAAGCCACTCTCATTCTTATTGTTTTTGCTGGTATGAACCTCCCCCGCAAAGGGGTCCAAGTGCCAGACTTTTCTTCTACCTCCCACGTCTGGGTAAGTAGGTATAGGTGATGCTCCTGTGCTCAGACCGCATAGCTTTTGCATTTACTACGGTCTTGTAAGCAAGGTTAAGCTTGTTTTTGCTTTTTGCTTAACACTCTGCTCTCCGGTTAGCCACTCTCTGTTAAGCAGAATAAGCTTTTTGTCTCTTGCTTTCTTTCGGGTATTTTCCCTTGTTCAAGCAGAGTTTCTTTCTCTTTCTTTTTGAGCTTTTTGCTTTTGCTTCGGAAGGGTACGTTGCTTATGTTACTCCTCTTTTTTTATTTTTATTTTGAGGAGTAGTCATTCAACTTATTTGCCCCTTGCTCTTTGCTTTTTGCTTTTGAAGGGTACGTTTCTTATTTTACTCCCTTGGTGAGGAGTAATCATCCAACTTATTTTCCCCTTGCTCTTTAACTGAATTTTCTTGTGAGAAAGCAGTTGTTTTATTGATGGGTATCCGTCCTTAGACGTATTATGATTACATAAAAAGATGTAAAAAATTGAAAATCCAAAACAGAAAACGTATCTGGGGTAAGGTCGTCTAGGTCAAGGGCGTTCTTTTAGAAGAAGTAAGACTTTAGGTGTAACGCATTCCAGCTGTTTGGCTGTACTTTTCTGTACCTATCTTATAACTTGTATGCCCCTGCTCCTTTAACTTCCACGATTTGGTATGGCCCTTCCCAACCAGGCGCCAGCTTTCCCGCGGCCTTGTTCCTGGTATTCTCAAAGACTCGGCGCAGCACGCATTCACCTTATTGGAACGTCCAGGTTTGTACCTTCTTGTTATAGCTGCGAGCTACTTCTTGTTGGTACTTCCAGTTTCAGATTCTTGCGGCTTCCCTTTTTTCGTCAAGGAGATCCAGGGACAGAGCCATCAACTCTTCATTGTCTCTTGGTGTTAGGAGTTCTGACCTGGCTGTGGGGACACTGACTTCGGCGGGCGACACTGCCTCTGTTCCGTAGACCAGGGAGAAAGATGTTTCGCCGGTGGAAGTCTTAATGCTAGTTCGGCATGCCCATAGGGTAGCTGGGAGCTCTTCGACCCTGTTGCCTTTGGCGTCGTCCAACCTCTTTTTCAGAAGGTTGACTACCGTTTTGTTGGTGGAATCGGCTTGCGCATTGGATTGCAGATGTCTTGGAGTTGCAAAACTCAGCTTTATGCCCCAATCTTCACAAAACTTCTTGAAATTGTTGCTTGACAATTGCGGACCATTGTCTGTAACTATCTCTTGAGGCGTTCCGAATCGTGTTACCACGTTCTTCCAGAGGAACCTCTTGATATGGACATCCGTAATCTTTCTTAAGGCTTCTGCCTCCACCCACTTGGAGAAGTAGTCTATGACTACCAAAAGGTATTCCAGCTGCCCAGGAGCTGTCGAGAATTTTCCCACGATGTCCATTCCCCACTTCATGAATGGCAATGGAGAACTTACAGACTTTAGGTTTTTCGGGGGCAGCTTGGATACTTGGGCTTGCCTCTGGAATTTGTCATAGTACTTGGCCATTTGGAGGGCCTCTTGGGCCATTGTAGGCCAGTAGTAGCCTGCCCTGTTGGCTTTTAGCACCAAGCTTCTTCCGCTAGAGTGGGAACTGTTGGGAGTAATTTAGGTTATGGTAATTCCCTAAACTTAGATGGAGTACATCAGTATGACCTCAAAGCAGGGGAATGCCCAGAAGCAGGAAGCCAGACGACGTCCTATAGCCAGAAGCCGAAAGTCAGACGACCAAGCATAGCCGGAAGCCAGAAGCCAGCCTACCACCGCCTCTCCTTTATTTTCTCCATTCCAACTAGTAGATAATGACATGTATTTTAGATAAATATGTATATATTTTACATATAATCATGATATATCCAATTTTTGGAGGGATAATCATGAAATTCATGTATAAATTCCAAGCTTAAAGGGAAAACGTGCATGCACGAAAACCCTAAGCAAAGAATCAATACAATAAGCATCTTTTATGCCGTCTTTGATCTCTAAGGTAACACAAACATTCCAAAACCTTTGCTAAACATTCATCAACCTCAAGCTTCCGCAGTGCTACAATGAATGACCAAAATCACCAATAACAGTTGGTGCTAGAGGGAGGGTAGCTTTCAAAAACAACTACATGACGATGGTTGGAGACAATCACGAATCAACAAACATCACACCAGCACGAGCAGAGCTCACCTACGATGAGATGCGATTTCAACTAGAGACTTTGCAAAAGAGACTAGGAGAGATGGAGTAGCTGCGAAGAGATTAGACTCCAACTGGATCTTACGCAGCAGCTGTAGAGCTTTAGACCTTGAGGCAGAAGATGGAGGCTCATGCCAAAACGCTCCAAGAGAACACGTAGCGCCTGCAACAGCTAGATTTGGAGAACGAGACCCTAAGAGCGGCAAACTCGACTTTGACGGCAAATCAAGCCACAAATCACAGGTTCAGGGTCCAGGTACCCTGGATGCCAACAGTGGAAACTCCTCGTACCAATAACCTGGGAGAGGGAGAAAACCAGCAGCTGCGGGGACCCAAGGTGCCAGGATCATGGAGCGCTGGGAAACGGTTCGGGACTACCTCAAGGGTGAGGCCTAGTCTTGAAACTTGTAGGAGGAGTTTGAGAATTATAAGCTGGTGGCAATTGCGGAGGTAGAGGAGAATGGCCTCGAAGCTCCCACCTTTGAAGACGAACCGACAATTCCTCCTGCCTGGGCTCCTAGTCCTCCAGCAGCCTCTGAGCCGAACGTCGAGAAGTCTGCCTCTCTTGACCCTCCAGCTGCCTAGTCTTTAGTCCTAGGATCAAGAAGCAGGTTGTTTTCCCCTTGTGGGATTTTATTTTCTTTTTGTTGACGGCGTGCCCCTGCGTGGGCTTACTATTGCCCCTTGTGGGTGATGTGCATAGGTTTTTATGCATTTTAGGACTCCTTTCTTTTATGTTTTAGATGCATTTAGGTTGTAAATATTGCATATAAGTCTTAGAATGCATTAGTTTGTGTCTAGAGTCTAGTTTAGGAACATATTGCATTTGCATAGCATTTTCTTTGCATTTGTAGGTGCAACTTTAGAGATCAATTTGAAAGCTTGAGATATGGATTCTAAAGGCTAAAAGGACCAAGAATCAAAGGGATTTAAAGGTTATAAGAAATGGGAGAAAGTGAGAATCAACAAGGCATCAAAGAGGAGCAAGAAGCCACAAAATTTGCTAAAGGGAGGCTCCCATCGACCTCAAGGTCGATGGCTGACCACCTGAGGTCGATGGCTGGTCACCTTTCAACAAAAACAATCTTGCTGGTAAAGGGAAGCTCCCATCGACCTTAGGCAAGCTCCCATCGACGTCCCAGGTCGATGGCTGCTTACCTTTAGCCGAAAACCACCTTTTTTCACCTATAAATACCCCTTTTGACCTATTTTATGGATGTATCCTTCATCCATCTTTTGAGCCACCAAGAGAGAACACTTTTAGAACTTTCAAGATTGTATTTTCTCTCTTGATCTATAGATCAAGAGTCTATCTTTTAAGTTTGGATCTTGGATCAAACACTATCTTTATCTATGAAACTTATCTCTTTATCTTCATCTCTTTTCTTTTTCTTCTTTATGCTGTGTGAGTAGTCTTTTTGATGGAACCAAGGATGTTTAAATCTACTTGGATTAGGTTGTGATATGGGGTTAGGGATAGCTAATCTTAAGTTTCCTAAGGATTTGGAGTGCTTAATGCTAGGTTTTAGAGTAGCTAACTAAGATTTAGACTTGTATGCATTTCTCGGCCGAGAGGTGTTCGATGAAATACCTAGGAGAACCAAATACGTGCTATTTTAATCTAGCCAATGAGAGTTTCTTGCTAGATTGATTAGTGACTATATGGGCTTGCTTTTAATAATTCCTAATCAATTTATCATTTGCAACAAACAAGAGTTGAGTGAATGCGATTGATAAGGAAATGGCCTCTTGCCATGAGAGTGGATTAGGCTAGTATTGCCATTGGTCTAGGATTTGTGCTCAATAGCTTGATCTAACACCTTTATCATCATCTTTCTAAGTAGATCGATTATAACATCCCTTGGTCCATCATCCTAGTGTATAGTATTTCAAGTTAGCATCTTTTAAGTTTATGTTTGCTTTCTGTATCTAAGTTTATTGTCTTTATCTAAGTTGTTTACTTTCTCGCCTTGCATTCATTTCTAGATTACTAAGAAAACCAAAACAAAACCCAACCCTCCTATTTGCTTAGATTAGGCTTTAGTGTGTATTCCAAATGTTTAGATCCATCTAGCTAAGTTTGCTCCTTGTGGTTTGACCCCAAAGTACTACAATGACATATTCGTGCACTTGTGATTTTATGTGATTGATAGGAAACGGGCTTATAAATTTAAAGCTTCGTTCATAGCGCCTCTTGTTTTGCATGAATAAACAGGAGCTCAACAAGTTTTTGGCGACGTTGCCGGGGAGCACGATTGCTAGATTAAGATTTTCTTTGGGATTTCATTTAAGTTTTAAACTAAGCTTTATTTTTTAAGTTTTTTTAACTATTTTCTTTTTCATTTTTTTTGTTTGTGCTTTGTTGCAAGGATGATGAATCACCAACTTCAAGAAGTAGTTGGAGGAATGGGAGCATAAGAGGAGACCATTGGTGACTTTGATACACCAATCACGAGCAACACAAGTGATGCGTTTCCGCTTAGATCTGGGAGGTTTTTAGTCCCTTTTGTTGCTGGAAATCAGAGATCAATAGACTTTATTTTTTTTTCTTTTCTGATTGTGTTTGAAAATGAGATGGAATTAAAAAGGATGGCCGATTTTGGGTGGAGAAAATCGATGGATAAGGGATATCTTTGGATCGGGATGACTGAACTCCTTTAAGGATCTCAAAGAAACAACTATTAAAGAATGAACTCTGCAGTTGGAAGGTTGTTCTATGCTGAACAAAGGCTCTCAATAACTGAGAAGAAGAAACAA
>OVAN01009642.1:0-16691 GCA_900406275.1 Anastatica hierochuntica | reverse complement strand
TTTTTAGTTAATATTTGTTAATCTAATTAAAATTTTTAAAAAATTAAAAAAACTTATAAATTGGAAAAAAATTAAAAGTCTAAAAAGACTTATAATTTGAAACAAAGGAAGTACATATTAGTGATTGTTTTCAAAAGGTAACCCAATATTGTCTCATAAGTGTGAGAGATTTGAAAAAATATTTTTGAGGTTGTTTGCACAAAAAAGATATTTTACAAACAGATAAAAGAAAATCTTATAAACTTTAATCAATCAAAACAAATATTTTTGATTCACGAGCAGTTGTACCATTTTTTGATCCTTTTAATTAGTATTTTATTATATAAAACGGAACGCGTTCGGCATGAACTTGACACGTCGTCAACAAGGATCCCCGTTACCAGAAATTGTTTCACTGCGCAGTTTACCAATTACGTGGTTTAGTATTTTTCACTATTTTCTAAAGATTTTTTAAACTTTCTTCCAGCTCATTTAAACTACTCCAATATTTTACTCTTCTCCGTTACATTTATGCACAAGTTTGCAAATTTTAAAACTTAACAAAGTGCTACTACATTCATATGCCCAAAAAAACAAGAACAATTATACATTCTTAAATAAAGCATGAAATAAACACGGTAATTAAAACCGTCAACCACATATCGACATACTTATTTAAGATAGACCAAAATCAACAACACAAATCCGCGCGTAGCGCGGACATAGTCCTAGTTTACATAAAAGATAATCCATTTGCATTATACGCATAGAACCATAAATGGTACATGAAAAAAATTGGTAAACAAAGGTCGACATCATAATTCACACTTGTTGTCATCCTTAGGATACTCACAACGAAAGAGATCTTATTATTTTGTCCATACATGTGAAGGCAGTTTTATTTTTGAATAGTATCCAAATCCTCTTTTCAAATAACATCAAAACTATATTAACTGAAAGACCCAAATTTAAAAACAAAAATTTACAAATTAATATTATGTTAGAGGGTAAATTCAAATCATAGGCAAACAAAAGGTCCGCTTATGGCATCGGATTTTTAAGCGATAATTTTAATTGTGCAATAGATTGTCACCACTAATTTGTTTGTAATTTCAAGGCCATTTATTTTAGAGACTCTTTATTTTATTGTAGAAAAATAGTTATATCCTTAAAACTACCATTTTTTTTTGTTAAATAAGAACTACCATTTTTCTTTTGTTTATTTTGACAAAAGTTATTATTTAGATAGTTTCGAAATACAATTGTCAAATAGTGATTCAAAGATGGTTTGCTATAACTTCTATTGATGCTTTTGATTTGCGGTTTATGATTTAATGTAGCAAGTTATTGTGGTGAGCCTATATATGCTCAATAACATTTTTGAGCTGGATTAAGCTCTCATCGGAATAAAAACATGTGTGCTTTTTTTGTAAGAAAAAAGAAGACACTTAGACCATAATTATCGCCGGATGTTATCGCCGGATGTTAAAGACAGATTTTTAAAATAAAAAATATTAAAAAGTGATAAAATAGGAGAGAGAAGAAGTAAAAATTTAAGAGTCGTCTCTAAAAACTCTTCGATAAGATACGGTTCTTGTTCAATTAATTCTTTAAATATTATATAAGAATCCCTACTGGGTTCAGCCTTAATTTTGCCCTTATAAAGATAATGGATAACATGTTTACATGAATAAAATAAGTAAATAACTTGTTTAGTTGTAGGAATCGGAAGCATATTTAGGCCGAAAATTAAGATCTCTTAATATACTTAGTATTTATAACGGATTAGTGTAGAAACTAAATTTAACGTTTTGTCGGAGGTATGTCCATGATTCTGCATCCATAGTTAAGAGATCAAAGGTGGTCCACAATCTCATAATATGTCAAAATATGAAAACATCCTCTCCGAGTTAAGAGCAACACGACGACGCTTTAAAACCGATAGTAACATTCTTACTCTTTCAGATACACTTGGCTCGGTTCGGTTTAAATGGTCCATACCGGAGCTGTATAGAGTAAACGAAGCTCCTCGCTCTCTCCCTTCTATTATTAACTGGTTCACACGTGAACACAACGTTCTCTATACGCATGTCTCTTTTTTATTGGCTGCAATCTTTGAGGATAAGCGTCTCACGTGGGGGAATCAGCATGGCATATATATTGGCATTGTGGGTTGCCCAAGTTTTTATTTTTTTTGAATTAGGTGAATATTACAAAAATTATTTTAGAAACTAACATAATTTTCTACTAATAAAATATTATGATGTTTTTGTCCATACACTTTTTATTTTGCCTCAAATAATGCATGGAGAAGCCTTCTATCTTTTTTATTTTCATTTTACTTTTTTTTCTCACTCTTCTTAAATTGAAATCTCAATAACCTATCTAATTGCATTTTTAACATTTTAAATAAAGTAAATGAAAATGTAAAACATGAAAAAGAAGTTGATCTTTTTCACATTCACAAGTAGAAAAAGTGTTATAGTCATGTTTTAGCCACAAAAATTGTGACTATAGGATCGTAACCTTTTTTCGTGGCTAAATTGTGGCAAAATAATTTGTATAGTCATGATTTACAACAAAAAGTCACATTTCTATAGCCAAAATTTAGTCACGAACTATAGCACTTTTTTTACTAGTGATTAGACATATTTTAAAATTTTGAAAACGAATATATATTTCTTAAATAGTATACGAGGATCATATATTATAGAAATGACAATACTATATTAATAGTAATACTATTCATATGAAAGAATAAGTTTTCATGTTGTAAAAAAGATTTAAATGAAACTGAAATTAACAGTTGTATATATCTTATTATATAAATTTGAACGCGTTCAACGTGAATGTGACATATAATCTTAATTATAACTCACAAAAATCTCGACATGTGTGATCTTTAATGTAAATTATAACATGTATCACTTTATAGAAATATTCTTTTTAAATTATTTAACTCTTAAAAAATGGCAAAACAATAAAAGGGGAAAGTTTATTATTTTTAAACATTTCGTTCATTTGTCTTCTAATTTTATATTCTATATTTGCTTTTGTATATTTTCTATTTGTGTCAAGGATTAACATGAAATTTTAAAACAACAAAAAACACAAACAATTGCAATTTACAGTTAAATAGTTTAAATATAAGTATAAAATACAATTATTCTTTGATAAATTTTGATTAATTTTATGCTATATAGAACTTGAAACCTATTTCAGACTTCTATAGTTTATCTGGGTTCTCAGATTTTTGATCATGCTAATTTTTTTGAATTTTTTTATCATGAAGTACAAAATATAATTTTTGATAATATAACATATATAATAATAAAAAATCTAATAATTTTGGTCTTTATTCCATCAATTATCAGTTTAATTTTTCAATATTATAACAATATTTTATCCGCCTATAACACCGATCCTAATCTAGTTAGTAATAAAATGTAAAAAACCCAATAATATTAAAAGTCCTAAACCATACTCTCTATATTTTTTTAAGTGATGTTTAAGGTATATGCACACTATTTAATAAACTAAAAATTTTCATATAATTTATCTCACTTAACAAAATATCATTAATTAGAACGATTTCGACCAATGGAAAATAAATTGCATAATCTAATTGGTTAACAATTTAAATACCTTTAAATTTTGTATATGAATTTGAAAATATCACTTATATAGAAATGAAAAATCTCCCTAAAACTTCGCTTAAAGTGAAACAGATGGAAAAACTATATACTATATAACATAAAAGCATAAAATAGAATGATTGTTTCTCATAGGCAAATTATTTTGGCGGGTATAGAAAACTAACAACATCAAACATCAAGTAAAAAGATAAAGTGAAAATTAGCTAAATAGATTTTTCCTACCAGGTTTTCGTGAATCTAAACCTTTCAGTAAAAAGTTTGGTAATCTAAAGCTTTTATTAATGTTAATCCTACTTTGCCCTCTTATTTTAGTTTTGATGTGTGTTTAATTTATTATATATATATATATATATATATATATATATATGATAACAAGAAAGTGAAATTTTAATAAAAAAATATATTCTCTAATGCATTAAGTCTTAATTAACGAATCCATTTCCTCTGTTTTTTCCATTGACGACATTGTTCTTCCTCTTCATAATCTGATTTTCTTCAATTACTTGTATATTTTATTTGTTAAGTTTTAATCAAATTAGTTGTTGACATTTTTCTTTGGTCTTCATTCGTTTATACTCTGCTCTTTGCGACTATATTGTAGTCCTCTAAACTCATCCTTTTCAATTATTGAACAATTTTATTTGATTCTAAAGTAAGCAACTCTAGCACATTTTCTTTTATCAACAATGAATCATTATTCTGAAATCTCCACAAACCATATAAGTAAGCATCATGACATATGAAATATAGATTTCATTAGCAAGATATTTATTTACAAAAGACGTAACACAAGACGATACATTCTAGATAATTCAGATATGTTCTTTAGATTAAGTAATTCAGGCTACATATGCTAGATTAGGTAATCTAGAGCGTTATTCTACATTGGTTAATCTACACATTATTCTAGATTAGGTAATAGAAATTGCTATTCTAGATTAGGTAATACAAAATGCTATTCTAGATCATGTAGAATTTTTTTTTCATAGAAAAATACCAAATTTATAAGGATTCAAAAATCCCAAGTTTATGAGTTAGTTAAAGAAAAGAACGTTGATGTTTTATGATTTAGTTACATAAAAGAACAAGTCTAATTTATGCTAGTGAACGGGTTCACAAAATATCGAAAAATTCTTAACTTACTTCCATTATGTTAAGAATAACAAAAAGTAAAAGAAGAGAGAAGAGAACATGAAAGTGGAAGAAGAGAGATTAGCGAGCAAACAAACGTGAATGTGAAGAAGAGAATTAGACTAGCTTGGATCATACTACTCTTAAGGGTTAAGAAACGTTGAAGAGATAGACATATATATTGGAAACACAATAAATGTTTGTTAATTATCTTTAAAAAATATAAATAAGATTAACATAGTAATTTACATAGTTTAACTAACAAAGGGTTTAGATTCAAAAAAGTAAGTAAAAATCTCTTTTAGCGAATTTTTTCGAAGATAAATGAAATTTAAGTTAATATCACTATTAAATGCACTTGTAGCGTAAAGTTAAACAAAAAGTGTATTACATTATGAAAAGTCTGGTTTGGATAATCGTGGGGTGGAAAAAATTGACAACATTACTCTTAAAATATTGATACTATTTAAAAAATTACTAATATGTAATTATTTAAACTACAATGTCATCGTAAAATTTATTGAAAATTTTATTTTAGATTTAAAAACTTTTAGTTTTCACTTATGCAAAAAATATTTAAGTAATATCATAACTCCATATTCATTTAAATAGTAATACTATTATGCTTACATAGTAAATTAACATGAATCCTTATTGGGACGTCTTATTATGTGCGACATTACATACTTATTTATTGGCGTAGTGTAGAAATCAAGATCTTTTACCAAAATTCAAAAATTTGTTAATCTCTAACACTAACATCTGCACACAAAACGAACTCAAATAAAGAAAGAAAAAAAATACTAACGTAAAGAAAAATTATAAACTTGAGAAAGTTAATAATCAAACATATGTCAAGAATTAATGATCAATAACCATATGATGTGGTCATCGAAATCAGTAGACGAACTAGAGTTCCACTAACTTGCCCTTGTAAGCAGTTAAGAAGCCACCAATAATATAGGTCCATTCAGACGAGGATATAAAACAAACCAAGAAAATTTAAGTAACAGACTCAATTTTTCTGAAAATCTAACTCATTAGAGCTTCAAAAAAAAGTGGAATCATCTCAAAATGTGTTTGGAGCAGAAAGTTATTGTTTTCCAAAGTCAAATGAACTAGACGTCCTCCGATTTGGGCATATGTGCAGTCAACGGAGGATTCCAACAGAACCATGAGGAACTAAGATATGAACAAAATTGTTTTGTAATCTTGATTCATGAGAGTATCACAAGCAGTTTGTTTCAAATCAATAACTATTCAGAATTGAAAGTTATGATTTTTCTAAACCGGAGGATCCTCGACTTGCCTCATTTGGAAACTTTCGCATTCAAGGTGCAATATCTCTTTTTCTTTCTAAATGAGCTCGTGTTAGAGACTTTCCGAATGACTAAAATGATTCCAAAGCATCTCAACTATCTCCACAAGATGATCACAAGGCAAACACTTCTTTCCTTATTTGGCAAGGACTCAAGCAATCATGGCTAATCAATCAAACATTTGATTGAAATCATCACTTATGTTGATTTATCATATTTTTCTTAGTGTTTTAGGTACTTATCACTACAAGATCACGAGCTTATATAAGCTTAGTTCATACCTTTATAAAAATAAAAAATTATAAAATAAATTTAAGAGTTTTCTCAAAAAGTGTGTCTTTTGTGTCTTGTTTCGTCTTTAGATTTACTCTAAATATTGAGCGTGTTTTTCCCTTTGCCTAGTGAGTATAGAGACTTGCTTTTATTAGTGCTCGGAGTCCCTCTAGAATTTAACAAGTTGACCACCTTGTTCAACTCAATCACATCTGAAAGAGTTATTCATCTATACCTTCATCCACTTCCGCAAGCTCGACTTGCAAACTCTTGATTATTGAGTATTCATAAGCTTCATGTGATCCCAATCTTATATCACCATAAGACCAGTTTTAGTATTAACAGAATCAATCTCTAACTAACAATAAGAAGATGAAACATATTAGAATCATATCAAGTAGTTATTTGATAGAAAAAATAATTATCAAAAGTGAAACATACCAGATTCAAGAGATAATCAATCTTCCATAGTTTCTTCCACAACAAAAGTTTGATTCTCCGTCAAATCTAATCTTGAATGCAATGAGAGCTCCAACTAAAGTTGGATTGAATGAACTACAAAAAGAATCAAGCGCATGACCTCCCACACTAAAAGCATATTCTGAGGCAATTGTCGATATGAGAACATCAAGTATGTCTTTTTTCATCAAAGAGAGTATCGTATACTTTGATCATGTATTCTTCCACCAATACATAATAACAAAATTATCATCATCCTCATTTTCACAATCATCCATCAAATACCTTTCCACTTCTGATTAGATTGTGCATGTCCTTTACTCTCCTTGTGCTTCTTATACATAAAAGTCATACAAGAACCAATCTTCTGGATCTTTTGAATACCAACATTATCAATATTGTCACCCTTGTTACTAAATGACACAAAATTTCAGTAATGATGGTCTTATAGTAGTTAAACATGTTCTCTAAAGTAGCATCAATCATTGATAACAAATTCGCAACATTTTTTTCAACGTGGATTTCACCAATCAACCAACTAACACATTGCCTCTTGTATTTAAGATCAAGTATAGTAACAAAGATAACCATGTTCATGTTATCAAAGTTTACTCAATACTTTTCAAAAAATTCCCTCATCTTGGTCGACATATCTCTTATGGATTTAGCATTATCCATACCCATCTTCATTATGAGTAAAAGACAAACCAAATGCCTCTTTTATAATAACATTAGATGTGATATAAAGAGATCATGATATCTTTAAAGTTGTCTTGTAAAATGATCGCAAGAATGGAATAAGGCCCTCAACATAAGACAAATCATCATCATTCGATAACCCATTTCAACTCTATAAGCTTTTACTTTAAATTCCAGCAAATCAAAAACTTTTCGTACCCGAAGAGCTGAATCTAACATAAAAAGGATGAGTTCCACCTAGTGTTAATATCCAAGAAAATACCACATTTAGTAGGAAGCTTCGTTTTCTCCAAACATTATTTGAATTATCATATATAATGGAAAACATAACGAATCTGAAAAACCATAGCTTTTATAACCTTTTAACCGTTTTTAACAACCAAACATAATATGTGAGCACCACACCGCATATTAAGAGACTCTCCATCTAACACACAACTTTCTCTTTATCTAAAACTTTGTCGCATGTAACACACTCCAAAATCAGTCAAACTTGCATTATCCACCATAATACGAAGAACAATTTTCCAAAAGAACAAATACTTCTCCATAATTCTTCCCATGATTTCACTTGAATGACTTGAAACTTGACAAAAGCTAAGTATCTTTTTTGTCTATCTTCCAATTAGGATCTATGAAATGAGCGGTCAAGCATATATAACTCAAATTTTTACAAGAAAACCATGTGTCAATGGTGAGACTAAAACTTCAAAAAAAAATTTGAGCACTTTCTTAACTGTTCTCTTTCCTATTCCAACAATGTTGCACAATCTCTAATCACAATCCTATGTAAAGGATGAGTAAAACGTGACTGCAACACCCCTAACAAAATCCTAAAATACTTCTTGCTCTACAATTCTAAAAGGTTGTATATCTTTTATAATCATCATAAACAAAAAAAAAAAATTATCTATGTTATATGGAAGAAACGCATGAACATTTGAATCGTATCAACCCCACTAAGATAAAAAAAGGTCGATTGTCTCACTCGTTTACTTTTGGTTTTCTTCAATCCCATCATAATCCCAAGTTTTTTTTTATTTCTTACACCTTTTTAGATGAGCATAGCGCTAGTTATCAGACTAGCAGCGGTTCAACATGATATACGTGTGGAAAATAATTACACATTGCTTTAAGTCCAGATTTCATCTTGACGAAATGATTTTAGATGGGAGGTCTATTTTATATTTAGCTTGAATTCATGTACAGTTTCTTGTCCCGTTTTATAGTCATCATTTGGTGGTACAATGTTTGGATTCCATAATTCTTCCCAAAATCATTTCTATGTGCCATCTACAGAAATAAAAGAAGCATTTAACACAATTCAAACGAAAACAATACTTTCGACATAATAATCCAAATACATTTCAATTTTTTACATGTAACAATAGTTAATAAAGAAAGGTGTGGGAGAAACAAGTGAGGATCGAACAAAACTTTTGAAATTGAAACAAAACTTAAAGGTTTGATGGATCAAGAAAAAATATCATTTGGTCAGAACTTTGTAAAACTAAAAAACTTTGGAAAATGAATCGATTAGGAAGGAGTATCGACAAGGTGAAACTTACTTTAACTATTTACTCAAACGACGATTTTTCCAAATTTGACTCAATATATGTTCTCTAAACCTAGTCTTATCCGTCTTGTCACTTGTGGCGTTGAGCGACCCTTTGATTATTGGGCTTTCAAGTATATAAGCACCTACTAAAAATAATTTTACTATGATGTGAGCTATTACATAAAATGTCATTGCATTTAAAAATGATCATAGAAAACTCATTAATTTGCATTACTCTTAAAGCATACAAATCACACCTAACATCACATCTCTACTCGTATTACTGCGGTTATCTACATCTTATTATTGCTCGAAGCACTATGTGAATAACCGTTAACATACTAATATTAATCGATCTCGGTTTAATAACTGGCTTAATATTCTAGTAATTTGTAGCGATTTTGCCAACTACATTAATTGTCAAGATCCTTTACTATATTATTCAAATTTAGAAATCCAAGTGCTATGTGAACCATTATGTTGATCTATCTCGGTTTATAATAATCGATTCACTATCGGTTAATAATATTTTGTTTACTAATATAGATATTCCATTTAACTACAGAAATTACCAAAATCGACATTGTAACCAATTTAGTTGACCAATTAACTTAATTTTCTATCTTGTTAACTTGAATTTTAGAATTATCGTTTTTTTATTATAATATACCAAAATAATTTAAAATTATTTTTAAAATACTTAATATTACGGTTATTCAATGCACTCATATAATAAAGTTTCAAATATTAATACTTTTATATTTATATTTTTAGATTATTGGAATATTCTATTATTGTTATTTCAAAATATATATATTTTGATATCTTAATTAGAGATTTGTTTAACAAGATATGATGCTTAGTTAAAAATGAAAATCATCATGGTTATTTTCAACACCCGTCATCCCATTCATCTCTATATTCCAGTATTCTTTTTCATAGCACTCAAAAAATACCGTTTAATAAATTATTTACTCTACTCAAAGATGTAAAACCTTATAAGAGTGGATAGAGGATTCAAGTGAAACTGGTTCATTCATGGAATCAACGCAAAACTTATGGTGGAGACTCGCTAGAACTAATTCTAGCTAATGAATATGTAATTGCATTTTTTACTAAACATCGATATCTATTATTTTACCCAACTAATATTAGTTTTTTTTTTTTTTCGGTTAAAATTCACGCATCTTGAAAAAAAAACTCGTATGCTTCGTGTTCAACACAATTTACCAATATGAGAATGGAAAATTATATAGAACTTTACACTATCCAAGCAATCAGGCAATATTGACCAACCAACCAATGATAACACGTTTTGATATACACATTAAAATTATCTTCATATCTCTGATAAAGTTTGAAGATATTAAAAATAGAAGTCTAAAAATGCAACTTTAATTGGTAAAAGAAAATACATGCTATCTATTTTTTAATATTTTTGCCATCAATATGATACATGTATCATTTTATATTAATTAACTAATTATTTTATTGTTTTTTGGTTTTAAGATGTGATTGGTCAAGTGGTCGATCTTAAAGGAATTCATATGATATAAGTTCTTGGAAAAACAGAAAGAAAATTGAACTTCGCTTAAGTGACACAAGGTAAATTATTCTATACTTTCATTTATAACACATGTTAATTAGCTTAACTTGTGATTTTCATATTATATACTTTTTTTGTTTATATTCAGTGATTATATAATTGCATGTTGTTTATGGCTAAAATGCTGAACATCTAGAAGTTCGGTTCTATTTATTTTTCTGAATAGATTCGAAAAAAGTTTCTGTAAAGGTATTTTAATTTCTATATGTTCTACTTAATTCATTTAAAGTTTATATGATTATTACTCACAATGTTAATGCCATTATTTATTTTCAGGAGAGATCGAGATCACAAATGGTTTTGATGATGATTAGACATTCACTTTTTTGATTATATTTGCAAAACCAATTTTTTGTAAAGGTATTTTAATTTCAATATGTTATACTTAATTCATTTAAAGTTTATATGATTATTACTTACAGTGTTATTCACATTATTTCTTTTGAGGAGAGATCGAGATCACCAATGGTTTTGTTGATTCACTTGTCTTAATAAACCCAACTTTTCTAGAAACACTTTAATTCTAAAATCCGTATGTGAAAAATAAACTTTTATTATTTTTGTTCATTATTGTATTCTTTCATTTAATTAATGATATATTGCATATTTAACAATAAAAATTAAATATCAACCGATTTGAAATTTTATTAGGTTATCATAACAAGATCTTCCTCTTACAATTTTCAAAAAAGAAGAAGAAAAGACAAAGTAAAAAACCTTAAGGTTGTTGAAATGATGTCGAAGTGAAAATAATTTTTGAAATATCGATGGCCACTAAGGCATCAATCATCATTGTATTATTCATCTTTTGACTTTGAAAATGTTAAGCATCCTCTTAAAATAACACCTTTTCAATCTATTTTTTTTCTAGGATGAGAATTGCAAAATCATTTGTCTTATTGAATCAATTGGTGATTCAGCTTGAGTAGTCACAAATTCGTTATTTTCCTCTGACTTGTCATATCTTAAAATGTAATCATTCTAGTAGTCATAATCATAATTTTCACCACCCTCATATATATAATCAATACACTCACTCTCACTTTCTTCATATATCTCATCCTCATAATCTTCTTCACCCTCATATGTGTCATCACTTGCATTTTCCTTATCTTCCTCATCATCATCACCATCATCATCATCATCATCATCATCATCATCATCATCATCTCCCTTATCATTTTCATCATCATCTACACGATCTTTCTCTTCTTCTACATCTTCCTTATCATCATCATCATCATCATCATCATTGTGAGGGCTGAATCTCACAATTATCTTAGAACAGATTTGAGAAAGAAGAATTCGTGGAACAAAGTGGGATGAATCCCGTTTGAGCTAATTCGACAAACACCAGCTGAGAATGTACTTTAATTTACGATTATGAGAATGAATGTTTTACAAAAGAAGAACAAGGTTTTTCTAAGGAATGTAAACTATATCTAATCGTTAGCTTCTTAGAGCCAGAGACCAGAGAGGGGGGTTGCTCCTTCGATGCCTGGCTTCTTATAGCTCCCTGCCTTTCTCCTTGATTAGGTCTCCAGCTTCCTCGATCTTCTCCGGGGATCTCTCAGAAGTTGCAACTTCCTTGACCAAAATGGCGTCGCCTCTTCACCTGTTTCAGCTCAACTAATGGGCCTCTTGCTTTGTCGGCCTGTTGACTCTTCATACTCTTCTTAAAGGGCCTGGTCGAGATGAGGCCCAACATTTGCCCCCTGCGCCTAAACCTAGGAGCCTCCCTAGGTTTAGACGCAAATCAGGTTTAGATTCTATAATGATTACGATAGCTTTCGATCTTCCACGTGGAGATATGCTCTTTTTGAAATCAACGGTTCAGATTATCTGCCCTCGATCGAACGGTCTTGGTCGAGAGAAAATGAAGAGTTTTACCTTGAGAATCGCAGTGATTTGAAGGGTTATAAAAAGTCATTAACTGCTCCTCCATCATCACACGCTCCACGATCTCCCAGGTAACACTCTTTCTTCATCTTCTCCGCCACTTTATTGTTTACTTTTATAATGAAATTGGTTAGGTCTCTTTGTCTTCTTCTTAGCGAGAAACAATCCTTCCTCCATCAAACTCCTTAAGCTTTTCTTCTTTTCCCCTCTTCTTCCTTTTTTTCTATTGCTTCTTCTCGGTTACCTCTGTCATGGAATCTACCGGAAGCGACGCCAGAAGCTCTCAAGCTCCTCGTGGGGCCCGAAACCGTAAGAGGAGACAGAAAACAGTGGTCGACAAGGCGACCACTGTTGCTATCAAAACGGAGATGGTCACCAGGGCTCTCATGATCTCGGAGCCTGGGGCTGTCTCCTTTGGGCCTCACCAGCTCTCGAGCCTTACTCATCAGGAGGTGGTTAACCTGATGGCTAAAGCTGGGGCCCCTAAGGAGCTTTTGATTGTCGCTTCGCCCCTCGAGACCCCTGAACTGGCCCCTCCGGGCTGGTTCTGTGTCCATGATAATTACGTTACTAAGTCTCATCTTAGGTTTCCTCTTCCCACTCTTTTGTTAGACTTGCTCGATCGTTACGGTCTTTCTCTTCCTCAACTCTGCCCCTCTGTAATTCGTGTGGTCCTAGGTTTGATTACTAGGTCCAGGGAAGAGGGGATTAGTTTTGGAATTCGAGAGATAGTTAGTCTTTACACAATCAAAGAGAGCAACCCGACAAAGGGGGCTGGAGGTACCTACTACCTTGAAACCCGCCCTGGTCGTGGAATCTTTTCTTTTATCGTCAATGATAAAAATTGGAGACAAAAGTTCTTTTTTGTGAAAACCGATCCTACAACAGTCCCGGATGGTCGTGTAATGCGCACCTCTTGGGGTCGTATTCTTGGTTAGGGGCAGTTTCAGATCGTTACCCTCTCATGTTCTGCGTTTTCTTTGTTTA
This sequence comes from Anastatica hierochuntica, assembly GCA_900406275.1. Taxonomy (NCBI): domain Eukaryota; kingdom Viridiplantae; phylum Streptophyta; class Magnoliopsida; order Brassicales; family Brassicaceae; genus Anastatica; species Anastatica hierochuntica. The sequence goes on along the minus strand of OVAN01009642.1, from coordinate 3,125 downwards.
GTCCCTCATCAGGTATTTTGTTTTCTTTTCAGGTTCTGCAGACCCTCCTCAGCTCCCACTCAAGCTAGTGAGGGCACTGGTCAGAAAGCTGAAGCAAGGTTCCCCTAATTGGTCCGCTTTTCCCTCTATTAGAATTCGTAAAGCTCGTTTCCCTGAACTCTACCAACTTTCGTACCCCGATCAAATCTTTGTTCATCAATTAGAAGGTAGATTCTTCCCCTTTCTCTGATTATTTGGCCAGGGTTCGTGGCAACTGACTGTTATTAAAGAGTTTTATTTTCTATTTCTTGTTAGTTTCTGAAGACGAGAATCCTATTGACATCTCCACCGAAATCAGCACCTCTGAGACTACCCAGAAAATGCCTCTTCAGCCTTCCTTCCGGTCCACCGATGCTAGATCCCGTCAGAACAGACCCTCAGGAGGCTCTCACTCCCGTAGCAGTCTTAATGACAAGGCTTCTGCTGGCTCTTTCCGAGCCTCAATCAGAGAGATGCTGGATGATGGTTCATCTAGGCCTCCGACTGCTGCTGTCCCTCTTTCCATAGTCAAAGACACCTCGTTGCCTCAAAGTAAAGAAACCGGGACTGAAACTCAGGAACCAGTGGGACCTGATTCTCGTGGAAAAGAGGTCGCCATCATAGATGACAACATTGCTCAGAGGACCAAAGCTAGCCCCCGTATCTCCAGGGGAAGCCAGGAATCTGACCACCCTTCGGCCAAGAGGGTACGTTCTAACTCAGGTGACAAGACAGCTAGGCCTTCGTCTTCATCTTCCAGAGGTGACCAGGGGGCATGGAGTTTTACACATTCAGGCCCAGGTTCAGTGCTCGATGATAATTGGGGATTAGCCACCCTGATGAGGCATATGAAACAGTTGGGGTGCCCCTTCCCTGCCATCAACAACCTGAGGAACAAGGCTGGGTACCTGGACATGTCTTACCACCTAGGCCAGGTAAACTTTAACACTCATGCATTTGTTGTTAGGTTTACACCTAATGATGACTTTTAATTGAGGATTCTTGTCTTTCCTTCAGCTTGCCAGTGCCATTAACCGATCTATAGTGGGGTATGAGGGTCTTTTTGATGGTTTCCCGGATGTTCAAGAAGTTGAAGATGTGAAAGCTGCATTCCAGGAGACCAGAGACATGCTCGATCGTTCTAGGTCTGATACCTTGAAGTTCCAGACTCGGGTTGGAGAGCTGATGTCCCAGCTGGAGGCCCGAGAAGGGAAGATCGCGGATCTGTCACTAGAGCTCAAGGTGAAAGGGAACAGGGTCCTGGCTTTGGAGGGTGCTAAACGAACTGCTGATGCTCAGGTCAATCAGCTTGTTTTATCAAACAAAGAATTACTTGCTAACAAGGAGGCTGAAGTTAAGCGTGCCGTGAGAGCCGGCAAGAAAGAGGTAGTCGGGGCCTATGAGAAAGTGTTAACTTCAATTAAGGAGAAGTTTCACAAGAATAAGGAAGAGGTTTCGATCCAGATCTATGCTCAAGAGATTCAGGCTAACATTGAGCTGTTAGCCGACCTTATCTCTAAAGAGATCGAAAGTGCTCAATCTGAATATGATCGCTTGGTTTCTTTGCTTCCTTCTGTGGTTACAGATCTTGACAAGTCTCAGGTGTCTGATTTTTCTATGTCTAGGCTTTCTTTGCCTCAGTTGTCAGGTAGCTTGGGTCCAACGGAGGCTGCCACGTTGGACCAGAATGCTGATCAACGGGCTCCGGAAGCTGGTGAAGTTCATGATCAAGAGATGGAAGACCTGGAGGCTCCGATTGCAATTAACCAAGATGTTTAGTGTCTTCTAAGCTTGAGAAAGACAACTTTTAATCTTTCGTTTTTATTATTATTATCTTTTTGTTGGGCCTGGTAAGGCTTTTGGACTTGTTCGTTCTAGAGGCCTGGAGAGGCTTTTAAACCCAGAGCCTGGAGAGGCTTTTAAACTTTAACTCGGAGTCTGGAGAGACTTTTAAACTCTTAGACTTTTGTTAAATTTACTAAGTATTTCGGTTTCTTCATGTTTACTGTGTGATAACTCTCTTGGCAACATGGTTCGTAATGTTCTTGTCGCTTCCTATGCTCCAAAGATTCCGAAGGGGTCAAGAGGCCCTTAAGTCTCCTAACCGCTTTGGGCCTCCAGGCCTGTTAGCAATGTTATTCTCAATTTTACTAACTTCGAGTACACTCCCCATGCTCAAAGTCTTAGAAACTTGAGTCATTTGATCGGTACTTGTAGCTTTTGGGAAGCTTTAGGTTTCTGGGAACTTGTTTTCAGTTGATAGGTTTCTAAGACCTTTGACAGGCTTCAGGGGATCTTGTTTTGTTTAGTAGGACTCTAAGACCTTCGATAAGTTTTAGGTTTCTAAGCACCTGGTTTCCCTTGATAGAATTTTAATACCTTTGTTAATTTTAAGTTTCTAGGAACCTTATTTTCTTTGATAGGATTTTAAGACCTTTGTTACTTTTAGGTTTCTAGGAACGTGATTCTTTTTTTAATTGGATTTTAAGACCTTTGTTACTTTTAGGTTTCTAGGAACCTTATTTTCTTTGATATGATTTTAAGACCTTTGTTACTTTTAGGTTTCTAAGAACCTTATTTTCTTTGGTAGGATTTTAAGACCTTTGTTACTTTTAGATTTCTAGGAACCTTATTTTCTTTGATAGGATTTTAAGACCTTTGTTACTTTTAGGTTTCTAGGAACCTGATTCTTTTTTGATAGGATTTTAAGACCTTTGTTACATTTAGGTTTCTAGGAACCTTATTCTTTTTTGATAGGATTTTAAGACCTTTGTTAATTTTGGGTTTCTAGGAACCTTATGACAATTTTTTTTATACATCGTACACACCAAAACTTAGAGTTAGGTTGCTCGGAAGCTTCATGGTTCAGGAGTCAGTTGCCTGATGGCGAGGCGTCTGACTCGTGACGGTAGTGGTTTCTTGGTGAGGTGGGGCTGCGCTTATCGGAGAAGCTGCCTATGTACCCTGTCAAGGGATCAAGCCTAACGTAGTTTGAGTTTTTGAGTACCTAATGGTAGTATTTCTTGAGATTCATGACGTTCCAAGATCGTATCTCGGGTACCCCGGTTCGAACCTTTACGAGCTTATAGACGCCGGGTCTTACCACG